>CAAKHF010006736.1:0-18465 GCA_901007745.1 Hippocampus kuda | reverse complement strand
AAAATCAAAATATTGACAATCCTGCAGCAATTATTTCAAACATAGGCAGCACGTTGGCCTCACAGTGCCGAGGTGCAGGGTTCGAGTTCAGGCCTTCCTGTGTGGAGTTTGCATGTTCTCCCCGTGCCTGTGTGGATTTTCTCTGGGTAATCCGGTTTCCTCTCACATTCCAAAAACACACGTGACAGGTCATTGGAACACTCTAAATTGTCCCTTAGGTAGGAGTGTGAGCGTGGATGGTTGTTCGTAATCACTGGGGGTAGAATAGTGCCCTGCGATTGGCTGGCAACCAGTTCAGGGTGTCCCTTGCCTATTGGCTGAAGACACCTGAGATAGGCTCCAGCACGCCCCGCGACCGTTGTGAGGACAAGCGGATCAGAAAATGGATGGATGGACGAATGGGTGGATGGTTGTTTGTTTCGAGGTTCCCTATGATTGCAACGTGACCACTCCAGGTTGCATGAGGTTCCTAGCGCACCCTTGACCTTAACAAAGACGAGAGCTCAAGAAAATTGCTGGGCTCAATCTGCATTCTCCAACATCACTCTGTCCTTGTCAACCTGGCGTCAGGCTTTTATGCAGAGTGCATTGTAGACGTTACATCAGATATAATGATTTGATGCACAGAAACACTTTGCACTTGATTCCTGTCTACATTAAATCAAATTGGGGACACAGAGTTTTTTGCAGATTTCTGAAAAAAAATGCTCTCAGCCAAATGATGATGATGCATGCCTTAAATAAGTGTTGAACACCGTCAGCTAATGGAGGTTTAAAAAAATGCATATATAATAACTTCCCATTCTGGCCTGCTCCCACTCAACTGTACTTCAGTACATATAGGCATTGCTTTTTAAGACTGCTCATAGGAAATTATATGTAATGATTATAGAAAGAAAACGGGACATTGAATAGTCCTTGGAATGCCACGTTTGTGTACACATCGCGTGACCTCCCCTTTAAAAATGTCTCATATCACAAGTAGCCAATGAATCCAGTTTCTAATCTGACTTCCCTGTGAAATGTCTGGTTTAGTTCACCTTCTCATTCAAAGCAACAATGACTTGTCTTTTTTTTTTCTCATCACTACACAATACAGTTGGAAATGAAAAGTATATCTTTCGTGTACGTTTACACTGTCCGTGCTGACCGTGGTTATTTAAATGTCTGTTATACACTTTGATTAAAATACTTTTACCTCCAATACAATGAATGAAAAGACGTCAGGTTTCCAACAAACTCTTCTCCTTTGAATTAAAGGTCTTCTTGTCCAATGGAATGACAACAAGCTTGATCATTTGAGATCAAGTGTTTGAGGTTCAGCGCCTGCCATTAAAAACTCTTTTCTTGTTTCTTGTGTCATGTGTAACTTGATTCCGAGAGGTTATTATATAATCTAAACCCCAATCCCTAATGTCATAAAAACAACCCCCCTTGTCCAAGCTAAGATCAAAAATCCAACACTGAGCAAACTGAATGTGCTGTCCATCTTCTTTGACGAATTCGCCAATTCGACGAATTTGACGAATTCGCCAAAGAAGATGAAAAATGCAATCTTGTGAAGTGACATTATTCACCTCATGTCTCAGTGTTGACAAGATGTTTGACATTTTTGATGTAATGAAACTTGGTGTTGTGTTTGCCATCTCCCTTGAATCTGACATCAGTGACCTCCCATTTTTAATTTCTATGCAAGTTATATGTTTCAATCAAACACACGGATATCTCCTTTTTAATATATATGTATGGGTGCACCGCCCATGACAAGCAGCACAACTAATAAATAATATGTTGGTTTTACAGAGAGTCTTCTTCATATGGACAGACACCAAAAATATGTACAACTAAAATAGCCACAAATTGATAGAATGCCTTGTGAAATAAAAAAAATTATTCCATCAGAAGAAAACTGTTTGAATCACAACTGTTTGCCAGGTGCTGTTTCTGAAACAAATCAGACTAGTTATTATCTTGATGAAGTAAAAAATAAGAAATTAATTTTTGCCATTTAACATTAACCAAAAAGCGATGATTTAGCAGTACAAATAAAATAAGATGCATATATATATATACCGTATTTTCCGCACTATAAGATGCACCAAAAAGCATTCCATTTATTTAAGAGCCGACAGTGCACCCTATAATCCGATGTGCCTTGAATATGGATCAACATTCTGATTTCTTGGACATAGTATTTTAAATGTTTTGTAAAGTGCTTTGCTACAGCTGCAGCTGTTGTAAAAGCTCTATATAAATAAAGAGTATTATATTGTATTATATTTCCTTAAGCATAGCTCCATCTTGTGGATGTGTAACGCAACCGCAGCCACTATTGTAGCTTATATTCTATGCACCTTATAATGTGGTGCGCCTTATATAGGAAAACCGTTTTAAAATAGGCCATTCATTGAAGTTGTGCCTTATACTCCGAAGTGCTTTATAGTGCGGAAAATACGGTAATTGCTCCGCATATCTTTCCCTGCTACAACACTGATGACAATTTTAGCGCATTGAATCTGTCAAAGCTGGAAAATGTCAAAGTGACCGTTGAAGCCTTTTTTTTCTGTATGCAGCCCTCTAAGACTGGTTTTTTTTTATGTACACCCTTACTTTAGAAGTTCCACTTGTATCCCTATCTCTTGCCATCAGCCTCTCCTTCGCCGGTGTTCGGATCTTATTCACTAGAATTCTTAACACACTTGCTAGCCTCTTGAGAGTGTGTGCATTTACGTGCAATCCTCTTAGTTCCAAGATGATGATTAGTTGGGCTTCTCACTCTGAGGTGAGGCCACGTATCACTTTTGTCTCAGCACACTCCAAAGCAGGAGGCCGATGCAGAACAGTGACAAGGGAAAATTATTCATTAAAAAAGTAACAAGCTATAAGTCCTTCACATACAAAAAGAAAAAAAAAATTTAAAAATCACGGGTGACCCTCCAGTTTGTTTTTTAATGAGCACTCACAGATAAAAAAAAAAGCATGCCATCAGTACTGAGACATTTCATTGCCCGTGGAGAAATGCATTCATAAAATAATGCAAGACATTTGTTTTTGCACGACACATACGCACTTTGGAGGCATGTCAGGTTCAATCCCAAAGTTTTGAGGCGAGTGGGCTAGAGTTGAAGTGGTGTTGCGTGGAGTGTGTTTAAATGATGCCTGCATATGAAGAGGAATTTAATGGTTGAGACTCTTAATGCAGCCACCATGTGACAAGCATACCAAGCAGAGCAGTTGCTTACAATGGCTCCTTTCAAAAACTCGGACTCTGATTCATGACAATGACCAATCAGCCCTCAAGTGTTTTTGGCTCAATTCTAATTTTAAAAAAAATGGCCCTAAATACACTCAAGTAGTTTGAAAGTGTGCTAAATTTCACAGCCTGATTGATGCCGTTTCCAAGCAGTGTAATCAACGCAGTCGGGAGTGTTCTTTTCTACATGTGAGCGCACAAAAGTAGTTTTACCTCAAAGAACTCAGAACTTTTTCTAAATTTGAGTTAAAAATTGCCATATTTTCATCAGTTGCTCAACCTGCTCTGTCTTACACATCATTGTTGTCTCGTTGGATTCATTTGTTGAGAGTCAGTGGCTGCACAATGCATTAATGTGATCAATTAAAGGCGGGAATTGCAGAGTAACTCGTGATACAATATCCATCCATTGTCTGTGAACTGCTTATCCTCACGAGGGTCGCAAGCATGCTGGCGCTTATCCCAGCCGTCTTTGGGCAGTAGGCGGGGGTACACCCCTGAACTGTTTGTCAGCCAATCGCAGAGCCTACATAGACAATTTAGAGTGTCCAATTCACCTACAGTGCGTGTTTTTGGAACGTGGGAGGAAACTGAAGTACTCTGAAAAGAACAGCATGCAAACTCCGCACAGGAAGGCTGGAACCCGGAATCGAACCCTGGACCTCTTGGGTTCATCGGTCTCCAAAATGTTGTGCCATTTTTCCTATGGTCTGCTAATATTTTCTTTGGCAAGTAACCTCTGCAGCACTTTTTTTTTTCTTCGAACAATGTTACTTTTGAAAGGAGCTTCCTGCCAATGGCTATTTTTAAGAAATATAGAGTAAATATACTACAATGACTTGAATACTAGTTCACAGGTCAACACAGATGTGAAGCAGCAAAATTGGGATGGTGAAACATCCAATAATCACTGGAAGCACTATTTACATATCTATTGGATTTTCTCTTAGAATGTTAGAAGAGCGTCGGTTGAAAGTTCACAAGAAACGTTTCCCAGCCGTATTATTCTCTCTCCGCATATTCATTCTATTCAGAAAAGCACATAGTAGTAGAGGTGGGAGCACAATGGCTGTGCTGTTCCAGAACGCAGGTATGAGCGTGTGGGCGTTTCTGTCAAATCACACGAATATCTCTGACGCTGCACTCTTGAGAGGCGCAAGCCCACACCGTCAATGGAGGCGGCATTTTGCGATATGCATCTGAAAGGTTCGTTGAGATTTCCTGTTTGCAGCATAACATGCTTTCACTCTGAACTTCTCTCACAATACGATGTGTCTACATGCTACCATGACAAATGTGACCTTTTCACAGAAATTGTAGGCTTAAATATACCTGACATTAGAGTTTTAAATCAGTCATAACTGTAAGATCATTATACCATTATCATTTATCACCAGATATTATACAATATGGCTCATCTTATCACTGTCCCTGTTGATACAGTAACTGTAGACTAGCATCAAATCATCAATACATTCATTAAATATCCATAACATAAATATAAAACTGTATTGTTGCTGATTGTTTTCACATACACAAATCATCGCAAATCACCTTATCATGATGCACCGCGAGCAAAAGCCTGCAATTTCCACCTCTAGTAATAACCCATGACTTAATTATAGATTGCATGCTCTCTCTTTTGTCAGATTGAAATAAGGTTTGATACCGGAGAGGTGGCCAACAAAGAATCTTGATATGTGGCAGACTGGAAACTTTTCCAAGTGCACTTAATTACACTTTTGAATGCCATGTTTACTTGAAGAGAAGACCTTTGTAAAAGAACACTAAGGTCTCGATTTCTGTACACTGCGCATGTATGCTTGGGTGTAAAAAACAGGCGTATCTTGATTTTTGTGAGCTGCAATCCTTGTTTAGAGTGTTTGGGAATTTAGCAGACCATGCTGCGCCATGCTGGTCGTTCTGTAGGGTGTTTTCTTTTACACACCCCCCGCACACCGGACGATTTGATGGCAGAAGGTAAAATAATCGTTTGACCTGCTAAAATCAGGTCTAAGTTGTGGCGCAGGTTGGTATAACTCAATTTTGGTGTGTTTGATCGCAGCTTAGGCAACGCAGATTCTGCAGTCCACTGACATGTGTGGTGGGTGTCATTGTGTTTAATTAATAAATCTGAAAAACACATGCACTAAACCCTCTAAGTCAGGGGTGTCAAACTCAAATTAGTCGCGGGCCAATTTGGAGCTACGTCTTTCCTTGGAGGGCTGTTACGACAGTGAAACCACAAAATTATTACTTGTACACAACAAATGAATATATTACAAGTTTTGAAATCAGTCAAGTCAATTTTAATTGTTTGTTGAAACATTGTTCAAGTGAGTGTAAACTGGGTAACAAAATTATTGTGACATCCCAACGTTATTTATTACACATGACAATTTTACATTTCGGTCCAGATTTTAGCAAGTTGACACATATGATTTGCTTTCGCGGGCCTCATAAAATGGCCCGGCAGGCCGGATATGGCCCCCAGGCCTTGAGTTTGATATCTGTGCTCTAAATCATTGCAGAAATCAAGTCATTGTACACATTGTTATTATTATCATCTTTATTATATTTTAGAAATCCCACTTCCTGCCCATGGCACAGCTATTGGGAGGCAAGGGACACACGAACAATTGGGTTGGAACGTGGGCTCACAGTGCCCACGTCACAGTGGTGACCTCTCTGATGACCCTTGGCCAACTTGACATCATCCGCCCGTGGAGGTCTGATTGCAGTTCCTTCGAAGCTCACTTTGCGCACGCACTTCGATCTTCTGAACGGACTGTGTATTTCTGTTTCCGCAATGTTAAAAGACATTGCACCTCTTGTATGCTGATTTTAAAGGGAAATAGAGGAGGTCGCTTCCATTGGCAGGCGGGAATCAAGTCTGCTGTGTTCATGGGCACAACGGCGTACAAATGCCCATTTGTATCACCGCTTGGCTGCGAAAATAACACTAAATGACACTTTTTGCGCGAAACTCACGCTAGACACAAAAATAAAGCCAATCCTGTTTTAGTGTGCTGAAATTGGTCGAAAACACGTCATGCACATGCATGATGGTATGAACAGTATGTCACATTTACAAGCACTACATGCTGATGAAAGCTATTCGAGCGGCACTGTTGATTGATAGCAGTTAGAATGAATGTAGTTTCCTTTCAAAGGTGATGCCAGCACAATCTTTTCTGTCATGTTTTTTTTTCTTCTAATTTCTGTGTACAAGGATCATTTTGACCAAATCCAAATCAGTATGTTGAAAACACACACATGCCATACTACAAGTAGGTGGTGATTTTGGCATCATATAAGTGTGTGTGACTGACGGGGAATTTTGAGATGTGATTGCAGCCCCCAAAGTCACCGTTAGAATTCTGTGGAGAGATTTGGAGACCTGCTCGTCCTCGTAGCACTCCCACATTCATGAAGGACTATGCTGCTTTAAGCGGGTCCAAAGGCCGTTCTTCTGCAGACTGCAGAGCAAATTAGATCAGATGAGATAGAGGACATGGACCCTGCTGCCATGTATGTGTTTGTCACCATATCGGCTTTGCTTTCGCTATATGGCGCCTTTAAAGGCAGTTTGAGGGAGGACACGGCTGCAGCCAATATTATTTCTTGGAGTTAAAAAGCACGAACAAACTGGATTCACATCAGGCTTTAATTTAATCGGGATTTGTGCTCATCCTCCTTGACTGCGGAGTTCGTCAGCTGAGATAATTAACTTTGGAAAGACATCCCATCATCCAAACAACACTGTGATTTATTTGATTTGAAGCGTGTCCACTCAGGCAGCCGTTTGATAATCTCAATGTGTGTTTGTGTTTGGAGGGAGGCATAAGAGGGATTTGTTTGGAGTAATTTACATCCCCTCTGTGATTGGCTGATTAGCCGTAGCTAAACTTTGGGGGCAAGCACAGCGTCGAGAAGTTCAGAGTGCACAGAAAACGTAGGAGAAGGAGAAAAAGGAGTCGTCATGGCCCAGAAAAACAACCGTAAGTTCTGGTGAATCTTCTTGAATTTTCTGATTACTTCAGGAATAACAGTTTGGAATTCTGTGAGGTGTTTGTGGTCTTAATATTCTCATCCCACGATGCTTTAGAAAACAATGTCATCCTAATTTGAGTTCTGCTTTTTCCACATGTTTACATTTGCTCTTTGCATCGATTTGCAATAAAAAAAAAATTGCCTGAGCAGAACGAGAGTGCTGTTCTTCAGTTACAAATCAGAAAATCCAGGAGGAATGTTGTTAAAGCTGCACGTAGATTAGCCTCCATTGAGCTCTCCCCCCTGCTTCCCTCCTTCAGTCCAGGTCAACATCAGGGAATACCGACCCTCCGATCATGGTGTGGTCACAGAGTTGTTTGGTGACAGCATCCGCGAGAACATATACCCGGCCTTCTTCAAGTCCATGAGCCACTCTGACCACGTGGGTGTGGCACTAAGCATCTCCATGGCTGGCTACGTGCTTGGGGGCAGCTCCTACTTCCAGGCGCTGCTCTTCGGCGCGGCGTGGGCCGGGTTCATCTATTTCTGCTGTCACGAGATCTACGAGGGCTACATGCTGAGGAGGCTCAACGCAGACATGGCTGACATCCAAGCCAACTACTTGGACAACCCAAATAATGGCTTCTGGGTGGCAGAGGCGGCAGACACAGAACTGTCCAGGGTGGTGGGCATGGTGGCGGTGATTGGACAAAGGGAAACGGAAGAAGATGGTCATGGTAACAACTTGAACGGCGGTATGAGGACAGGATCATCGGCCGACGGGAGCGGCGATAGCGGCGAGATGTCCCACTTGGCTGTGGCGTTCCCGTGGCGTCGGAGGAAGGTGGGCTCCCACCTGACCCAGCGGGCATTAGACTTTTGTAAAGAACGGGGCTTCGCACGTCTTGTGCTGGATGTCAGCTCGCCACAGACGGGGGCTGTCTCGCTTCTCCGAAAAAGCGGCTTTATTCAGACGTCGACGCACAACGACACGCACGCCAATCGTTGGATCTCCAAACTGGCCAGAATCACTGTGACACGCATGGAGAAAATCCTCTGAAAGACTCAAAGACTTCTTCCCACCTGGACTGTGCAGCACATTATTGTAATTATATGATGCAAAGCAACTTTAATGGGTAGTTCCTCACATAGTGGCCTCCACTTGAATAGATATCAGGCCAGACTTAATTACCAGGTGTCATGCACTTGACCAAATAAACCGCTGCCCTCAAATAGATGCCTCCTTTTGTCTCGTCAAGAAAACATGTAATTACATTGAGTTATCACCTTGTGTCACAGTCGACTACCGAACCGCAAACACTTAAAAGCAAACGTGACTTGCGTTAAGCTGTTGTTGACCAAGGAATTTAAAGAGATAAACTGTTTCAGTTTGCGGTGAGGAGCAAAAGTTGCTACGTTTGTGTGATCTGAAAGAAAAAACAAAACAAAACAAAAGAGCCATATAATGTCCACTGGAGGGAGAAAAAGAAAGTTAGCAAGAAGTTGGGGTTATTCCATGTGGGACAAACACAAGAAGTAGTGAAGTGCCAACAAAAATATTTGAGAATGGAGAGGTTGTACAGTGATCCCTCACTATTTCGCGGTTTGTTTATCGCGGCTTCAGTGCATCGCGGATTTTTTCAAACATATTCATCCTTTTTTTTCCATATACATGGAGTACAGTACTGTATGTGTTGCTCTATGTGACTCGCTGTTTTTTGTTTTTTTTTTGCTGACTTTCGCAGCTTCTCGCGGACCGTTTGCAGACTTTATTTTTATTTTTTTAATATGTTAATTGGTCGCTACTTCGCGGGTTTTCGTTTATCGCGGGTGGTTTTGGTCCCCATTAACCGCGATAAACGAGGGATTATTGTAATACCATATGAAAGAAATATACCTGTACTCTAAGACCTTCCGGATGCTAAATCATACACAAGATGGATGGATAAATCAACATTGATTATCGAAAGCACTTTTTGCATTCAGGTTTCAGAATGGCCTGTCCCTGGCCTGGCCTGGCTTCTGTTGCTTTTCTATTACAAGGACACATTACAAGGAATAGTGGTTGACTCAACTGCATTGCATGTGATCCTCCACTACATATTTTGCAGTGTGTGGGGTTCTGCCAAAATGTCACGAACGCATGAGTCTCTTCCGCAGGTTTCGTGGGGAGTCAAAAGATGAATCACAGGTCCACAATGCCGTGATGTCACAAATTATATTCTATTCAATGCACAGAAGTTTTAACAGGGATTAAAAATCCATTCAAGCAAGAGAAACATAGCCGCCCGCCAAAATATGTGCGCATGTTGCTGGCTTCATTCAGTTGAATGAAAGCAATTTCCTTCCATAAAGCCGTTAGTTACAGCTGCAGCTGTATGTGAAAGCGCTACATAAATAAAGCTCTACTGTATTGTATTGTATTCCCTTTTGCGTAACTCCAGCCACTATTGTAGCTTTTATTCTCTGCGCCTTATAATGCAGCGCACCCTATAAATCAAAACTGTTTTAAAACAGGCCATTCATTGAAGGTTCCTTATACTCCAAAGCACCTTATAGTGCGAAAAATACAGTACTTATAAGCATCATTATTTGTGGAAATAAATGACATCATATTATTTGACATTATTATACAACTCATGTCGGCCTTTACAAAAAAGACCTCCCCGAACAAATGTTTCAACCACTCTAAACACACGGTACTGTCTGCAATGGATGAAATGCATCCTGCCACGATTTGAGGAAACACATCACACTATAGTGTAATTATGATTTCTAAACTTCTAAACAAATGTTTTCAGTAGTCTGTATGCACTGCAAAACAATGATAAACAGATGGACAAACAACAATCCGACAATCGTGTTTCCACTTTTCCTGACAATCTGGCATTGGCAGAAGTCTGCACTGTACTGACTAACAGTATCGTGACACACTATATTATGATTATAGAATAGACTAAACATCTATCTTGTCGTGGTCCGAGACTTACAACTACAATACTGAACGTGGATGATGGTGTTGGAATATTCTTTGTCATTATGGTTTTCCATAAGTTCTTGTCTTGGACCTCTGTTAGGTCTTTTGAGAAACATTAATTTAGCATGAAAACAAAATAAGAAGAAAAACATCGGACGGATGTTGTCAAGCAGTTTGTTAGGCATACACTTGCATCGGCGTGCAATGCTAACACAGCTGAGAGAGCAACTCACAGGTCAAATGAGATGTAACTAAACGTGTCTTCAGTAGCTCTACAGACAATTGGACAAAAAAAAAATGGTGCCAGTGTCATGGTCTTTCTACTGCTTTTAGAGCCACTGAAATATGTGAGAAACAGAAGTTCAGTCATTTGGAGGTGGGGGAGAACTTTGTTTTAAGCCTCTTTCCAGGGAGCAGTTGAATCCGTCTATCTTAGAGGAATTAATGCCAGTCGTCTTCTAAGACCTCACAACTCTTTGCTAAAAATCCCAATGAAAAATGCAATAGTGTCAGGACATTGGGAGGTTTAAAATTCTTTGGAGCTGAAGAGAGTGAGGCATACAAAGAGGATAAAGAATGGAGTATTAATGCATTGCATTCAGGTCAGCATGCACGGTGAAAATACTGAGATTAGAAAACTAATGGCACACAAAAGAATAACGGGAGTTTCCATTCATGTGATTTGGAGTGCAAGCGTCATTTGTCGCACTCTCGTTGTATGGGAATGGATTGTAAAATGATATTTGTTGAAGTCAAAGTGAGTCACTGATGGCGTCGTGGTTTACTCGCCTGACTTTGACGCGGGCACGGTGGGTTCGGTTCCCGTTCGGTGATGATGTCAATGCAAGTATGAATGGTTGTCTGACCCCGTCACCTGCATGTTTGATAATTAGGTTAAATCTAATTGTCAGGATTATTTTATGCATGTATGAGATTTCACTTGTTAAAAATATACAAAGATACCGTATGTTAAAATATTTCTTTGTTGGAACTGTTTACTTGGGTGTCACGTGACTGGTGAGAGTGCGAAGAAGTTAAGTGGGAGTGAGCTGGACGTTAGAGAGATGAAGTCAGCTCATGATAGAAGCGACACAGTTTTTTGACCAAAGCAAACAAACAAAGACAAACAGGGACAAAGAGATCTTTTTTTTTTTTTTTTTTGTGCCACTTTTGTTTATTAAATAGTAAAGACCAAGTCGTCCTGCCATTTGCATTCAAGACTCGTCGTTACTCTGGCCTCACAGGTGTTTTCTCTTTGTGGAATAACACCAACACGTGCTCTATGACGAACACGATATATGTCTATTGTTTTCCCTCGCCTGGATGGGATTCAAAATAATGTAAATAAAAAAATAGTAATTCCTTTTTCTGTGAACTCCAACTAGGGGTGTCATTAAACAGCTTACAGCACGCTCAGGGAGCTTCCGAATAACATTGATCACACGCTTTGCTGCACAACCAGCCTGGTGCTTTCAGTTGACTTGAACAAAATGGGAACTTGCAAACACGCACACCGCGCCATTGAGCACATTAATCCTTTTATTATTCGATTATAATCTTTTTCATGATTGTAAGAAGTCACAATCAAATCACAATTACATTTCGATTAATTGCCCAGCCCGAGTACTTTGTACATGCACTGTATATTTAATTGCTGTTAAAAATGATGAGAGGGCCTTTGGAAAAAAAATCTCCACTGCAAAGTGTCGCCAGATGAAGAAAGTTTTGAGAATCCCTTTGTCAAGTATATTCTGTCAACAAATTATAGATATAGATATCTCGAATCGCTGTTCATAACGCAATTTAAAACGCACGGTCTTAAGGCAAAATCTAGAAAGAGTTCTCCGTGTTTAATATAAAATGTAGACAGAGACAGAAAATGACAACATCTTGACTTGGGCACACTCACCACAAACTCGAAAAACCAAATTAGCATGGAGCAAAGAACAAATGCATCGAGTTAGCGTGAAGCAATGAAGCCATGATGTCTATTGGAGTGTCCGCAATGGGACGGCTTTGATTTTTGACACCCCCTCTATTTTTTGTTGTCTTTTATTCTTTAGAAAACTGCCCAGTTGCTTACTGTTGCTGACTGAATTTTGATACTTTTTTTTTTTTGTCCTCCTCTATGCCTTTGGAGATGTTAAAGGCACAGGATTTTGACTTGCATCTGTTTGAAGCAGTGGCTCTTAACCTTGTTAGAGGTACCGAACCCAACCAGTTCATATGCACATTCACCTTCATGAGTGAAAATTAAAAATATGATTTTTTTTTTTTTTTTACAAATTCAAGACATTAAAAATGCATGTATTAAAAACGGAAAAAGTATCCACAATTAGTATGAAGTATTTTTTTTAATTGTGCGTGAAATGAACCAATCAGTGATGGCCCGCGGGCGTACCATCACTAATTGACATGTTGAGTTGGGTGTGTCTTAACCTCCATGGCAGAGGCTCTGTCGAACCCCTGAGACTGTTTCGTCG
This sequence comes from Hippocampus kuda, assembly GCA_901007745.1. Lineage (NCBI taxonomy): Eukaryota > Metazoa > Chordata > Actinopteri > Syngnathiformes > Syngnathidae > Hippocampus > Hippocampus kuda. The sequence goes on along the minus strand of CAAKHF010006736.1, from coordinate 5,759 downwards.
AACCCCTGAAACTGATTCACCGAACCCAGACTAAGAACCACTGGTCTGAAGGCTTTAAAAAATGTTTTCAATGCACTTGCATGATGTCAGAGTACACCAGGGCTGGTACAAGAGGGACAAAAAGGGCAAGGCCAACCAGCGACTGCTGGTGAAGCTCAACTTTTTTGGGAACGAACTCGCATGTTGGCAGCTGCTGCAAGCAACCCATGGTAACCTTCCTGTGGGAATGGAATGAGTTGGCTTTTTAATTATCCATCTCTGATTTCTAAATGAAGTTTTTTTTGTGTGTGTATGTCAAAACTAATAACTGGTGCCAGCGACAGGCCTAGGGAGAGTCCAACATGCTGGTGAAGAAACAGACTGTTCCTTCGTCAAAGCCTTTCGGAGATTACTTACCTTGACTTTGCAGAATAAGATGCTAATAAAAACACCGGTGAGACAATTAAATGACACAGTGGCACCAAGATCTTGAGAATTATTGTTGACAATATGAGCAGAACTGATCGCTCTTAATCTTTTTGAAGGATGTCAGACCAAGTAAAGAATTGACTGTCCTTCTTTTTACCCTGTATTTTGTTTCTATCTATCGATCGATCGATCGATCGATAGATCAGTGTTATCACAATAATGCTGAAAGAACGAAAATATAGAGACTACATAAAGTGAAAGCAAGACTTTTTATCCATTCCTCGATTTTCTATACTATGTACATCGGTCGAGCTAACTTAAAGCTTACCGGTACTTTTATATTTGGAAGTTGGTCATCAAGAGGGAGTAACAAGAGAGTAATGCTTTTCTAGGGTTGGCTCAAGAACTAATTAATATTTTAAATCAAATGTAGGATTCATGTTTAGCACAGCTACGGTTACGTTTGGTTGAAGGACAGCTATGATTTACAAAACAAGTTCATATTTCAGTAGTTTGTGCATATTTGTAATGCCATGTGAGGAACAGCTCTTCTAATTCTGGAATGACCCGTTACCTGGCGGGCAAATTGAGGGTTTTCTTTTTTCTTTCAGACTGACAGAATACGACACAGCACACAAGAACAGCATCCGTGATTTGTAATGAGGAAGCAAATGATCAAAAGAGAGCACACAGGAAGACAAAAGATGCAGAAAGTGGAACATAGCCTCTCACCAGGCATCATTGTCGGCACTTTCTCATTCCTGCCGAGTTGGCTCAAAGTTTCCCTCTAATGTTCCTACCTTGTAAACATGATTCAGAAATTCTGTTCACATTCACGCTGAGAGACCAAAACAACCTTCAGTCAGATGACCTCTTTGGTGTTTGCTGCTGTTTAGATTCTTTGCGAGAGTAGTAGATTAAAATCATTTCGGAACGACTTGAGTGGAATTATTTCAGAGAAGACCCCCAGCATAATCAAAAGAACACCAAATTGCACACCTCCTTTGTGTGTGGTTCTGAATTTTGCCATGAAAATATTTGCATTTTTGCCACTTGTTGTAAGTGGCTTCATGCATTCATGTCTAACATAGAAGGAAAAGCTTTTTTCTTGCAGTTCGCACCAGTTTGTGAACGTTTCCTTCTTTCTGGTCGATTTGCGCCTGACTGGCTTTCTCGAGCTGCAGCGACCAACCAAGCCTCTAGTTTCACAGGTTTTATGCCACAAAAATGCAAAAAAACAACATTGCAGTGATTTGCCCCAATTCTATTGTGGTGTTCTGTTTGGACATGAGCGAGTTGAAAAAAATGCAATCAGACAGACAAAGAGCAGGGCATGCAACCACAATATCTTTTATGTCTCAAAACATCTGACCAGACATTAAAAGAATGAGAAGGAGGTGGTCGATTAACAATCTGTGATTGACATGCAGGATGAGGCGTTGTTGGCCATAACCAAGCCAGAGTATTAACAATGAATTTAGCATCCTTACCTCCCCCCTTCCGGCTTTGCTTTCTCATCCAATCACAAGTCAGGACTCAGCGCATCCATATTCACAGCTGAACAGATATCCAAGTCTTAACTCAGCACATAACTGCAGGGTTTTCACATTCAAATTCAGCCTACAGGCTGGATTTAACCAGCAAACCGTATTTTTGACACCCCTGGTGTAGACTGCGATCTGTTCTCTAATTTAAACACCATTGCGGAGAAAAGGGAATGTTTTTTTTTCCTTTCTTTTTGCACTGGAATGAGGGGAGATCCGTTACGCATGGACACTAACAAACAAATCACAAAGTTTGATCATCACATACCGATTTTTAACATTTTAAGCGCTTGTCACCGACCCTGAACGACGAGAAAAAAAAATCAGCACCTATACTGTTTGCTTCCTGCACTAATTTCATCCATCCATTTTCAAATCCACTTGGGAGGCTATCCCAGCTGTCTTCAGGCAGTAGCAGGGGGACACCCTGAACTAGTCACCAGCCAATCGCAGAACACACATACACGAAAAAACATTCGCGCTCACACTCACACCTAGGGACAATTTCGAGGGTTCCATTAACCTGCCTTGCATGTTTTTTTTAGAATGTGGGAGGAAACCGGAGTACCCGGAGAAAACCCATGCAGGCACGGGGAGAACATGCAAACTCCACACAGAAAGGTAAGAGCCGGAATCGAACCCTGTACCTCTGCACTACAAGGCGGACGTGCCAATCATTCAACCGATGTACCAACCATTCAACCACCGTGCTGCCGCACTAATTTCATTTCATTTATTTTGATCTTCATCAGCTTTGACTGATGCCATCGCTATTCTTCCAGGAGTCCAAATCCATCATTGACATCTTTTCACTGCTAAACCAATCTATTAACTTTCTTCAGTAAAATAATGTGCTATATACAGGTACATAAAAACCTCAAATCACAAATAGCTAGGACCTTAACAACCCCACAATAGTTGCCTCACAGCATTTTCATGTTGATGTTGATTAAATAAACCACCCAGCCTCTAATTTGCAGGAACATGGTAATATATTGTCAGGTGAATATCTTTTTGTTCTGGTATTATTTCAAGACCTTGCAATCTGCCTGTGTGTGTCACAAGGTTTAAAACACTTCTTTGTGTGCTATTCATGAGTCACGCGCCGCCTGTGACCTCACGCCACCATCTAACAAGCGTAAGTTCAAGTGGTGTTCAGCAAGCCGATCACGTGGCAAAGCCGCCGCTGGCGCAAGGCAACACAGTGACTGCTTTGACTCTATCCAAACGTACTTTTTGCCAAGTGAGGTCTTTCAAGTGACTCATTTAGGATTGGCCTCAAACTCTTAGGGCCCTATCTTTGTGCCTTATTAGTTTGTATTTTGGTCAAAAGTTACAGCTTCAAAGGGCCGTTTGCACCGTTGTGAGAGCGACCGCAGCTGACTTGTTTGCCATCCAAAAGAAGCAACTCCCCTCATTGCCTTTAAGTTCAGCGGCATGTAGACCACTACATGGCATTGATGGAGACTTCCACTCCTGAAACTAGACTTGAAGATGTGCAACATTTTCTGAAAAGCACATTGGCACCTACCTGTCAACAAGAATAGAAACCTTACTATTTCAATTAATGGGTATTGTAAGAAAAAGATGTGAGGAAAGATGTGAATCATGAATTGATTTTCACTTTGTTGAAAGTTGCATCCAAGCCATTTGATACATCTCACCTGCAGACAAGCAAATGTGTTGACGGCACTATCCAAATGAGTGGAATTGCATTTTTTTTTTGTGAGCAGTTTTGTCCTTGGCGTACGTTTACTATATTTTAGGCCTTTATGCAAGTGTGGCAACCGTCGGCTTCTCACACTGTCTACTCAAGTTGAAGTACAAATACTTGTGTTCAAAAGACTAAGGTCAAAGTACAACTGTTGATTCAACTGCTGTAATTAAGTCAAAAGCTTTGGAGTCTGAAATGTTCTGTAAAAGTACAAAAGTTATACATTATTTTTGCGATCAGTTGAATACACTTCATATTTTCATTGTTTGGCACAACGAAAAATAACTTCTCACCCCACAAAACAGTTTCTGTTTTATCAACTTACAATATATCGTATGTATGTTGTTTAAGCGTAATGTTGTCTGGACTTTGCTATCAAAACAATGTGTGCCCAGAGCTTTGCTAAGGTTGTGAACCCAGCAAGAAAAAAAGAAAATGAAATTAGATTATGATAACAACTGAACGAAAAAAAGTATTCTTCTCACCACTATCACTATGTGTTTTGGCCTATCATCCACTGTCTCTTTTTAGTTTAGCGGGAGTCTAATATGTGAATGGTTGGTGGGTTTTGTGATGTATGGTCCTTCGGGTAGTCGTTTCCTGGCAGTGAGAGTCATGGTCATTGGTTCTCAAAGTCTCTGAGGCGCATTTGCATTGTACCACCCTCCTCCCCTTGCTTATAACAACTATCCTTTACTGAAGGCAAAATGTGATTCTCGGTGCCGCAGGTCCGATGACTTATTTTCACAATTTCTCATTTTGAGTCAATAGGAATTGAACTGATGTTAAGATTTTGAAGTTGCAATTTTATTTATTTATTATTTTTTGTCCTATGCCATACTTGCAAAGTCAGGTTAAATCAGATTTACTCCGATTGACGAAAAAGCAGCAGGAAAGTGAGTATGGTGAAATGAATTACTGACAATTAATTTAAAGGTTTATGACAAAAGATGGTAGCCCGGTAATCGAATGGTTAGCGCGTCGACCTCACAGTGCAGATGTCATGGGTTTGATTCCGGCTCCGGCCGTCCTGTGTGGAGTTTGCATGTTCTCCCTGTGCCCACGTGGGTCTTCTCCGGGTACTTTGGTTTCCTCCCACATTCCAAGAACATGCATGGCAGGCGGATTGAGCACTCTAAATTGTCCCTAGGTGTGAGTGTGGGCGTGCATGGTTGTTTGTCTCTGTGTGCCCTGTGATTGGTTGGTGACCAGTTCAGGGTGTCCCCCCGACTACTGCCCGAAGACAGCTGGGATAGGCTCCAGCACCCGCCGCGACCCTTGTGAGGATAAGGTGGATCGGAAAATGGATGGATATCAATAGATCAAAAATAAATAAATACAGTGAAACTCCTCTAGAACGAAACCTACATGGGTGAAATACCCCCTAATGTGAAAAAATCGTCATGCATTTACACCATTCCCATTCTACTGCCCCCCATATGACAAAAAAAAACCCTGTTGCGTAATACAAAATCATTTTCTCCGCTCCAGCCTTGCGAAGACATTCACTACAACAAAATCTAATCCAACAGCGACCTCTGCTGCTTCATTCGGAAACGGCAACAGCAACCACCACACTGGTTTACATAGTGAACGATGTTTATTTCGGTCACAGCTGCGAGTTTCCTGAACGCAACATACTCATAGCTGCTCTGCCATTGGCTTACTGAGCATCATCCTGGCCTCCGATTGCCCAAGAGGGACCTCACTGTCTATGTGTGTAGATGCTGAAGCTAGTAGAAGATAGAGTGGAATGCATCCGATTAGCTGCTCAGAGTAAATTGCTTATGGCTCGACGGACATTCAAATAAACGAATGTTTCCTCATATTACCACTAAAGCATTTTCCTTGAAAATGCTTTACTTGTTATTATGCTAAAAACCTTACGCTAACTGGAGCGCTAATGAGAGAGAAGCGCTCCAGTTAGCGTAAGGTTTTTAGCCTTCAAGAGCTAACTATGGCCATCGAGGACGACGAAGCGTCCCGTGGCTGGCTTAAAAGTTCATTGCATGACATCAGCTGAGCAACGCTGTCTTGGGTGGCGATCAAGGGGAGGTCGAGTTAGAGACAGTGAGATGGTGGAAAGAAAAGCC
>CAAKHF010006735.1:0-11963 GCA_901007745.1 Hippocampus kuda | reverse complement strand
GGTAAAACCAGCTTTCGCTCTCTTCGTGTGTGTGTGTGTGTGTGTGTGTGTGTGTGTGTGTGTGTGTGTGTGTGTGTGTGTGTGTATGCATGCCTGTGCGCGTGTTTTCTGACTGTATTGATCCATTGAGTCCCAATTAATCCACTGTCGTTGACTAATTAGGAACTAATTTTTGAGGGGGTTTGATGAATAAAGTTACAGTTTTAAATGATGCTGCAAATTGGGAACAAGCGCCCCCAAAAACAAACACCACACCCTGTCATTATGGATAATTTCAAAATCATTCATTGTAGTTGGATAGCTGGACAGATAGATAGATATTCATCTCGAGAGGGTAAATTAAGGACATTAAAATGTCATAGCAGCAAAATTCCTGAACTGTATTTATTTTTCCAATTTCCTACAGACACGTTTGCGCATGGTAAGTAAATACAGCCTATGATGATCCAGTAATATTTGTACAATTAGTGCAAAGCGTGACGTAACTGACAGTAACGTATTGATGAATTGATCTAACGTGGACAGAGTATGAAACATCTGTAAGACACATTGTCTATTAGGCAAAATAGCAAAATTTCACATTCAAACTTGAGAAGAAACATTAAGATACTGAAATAATGTCAAATGAAAATGAAAACTGTAAATGAACGGGCAATCATATAACAGTGTATAGGATTTTTGTTAACATGCCAATCAATCAACTGCAGGCTTCTAACTTGTGATGACATAAAAACCTCCTACAGGATTGATTTGGACAGAGGGAGATTGATGGACCAGAATTAATACCAACAACGCACACACACACACACACACACACACACACACACACACACACACACACACACACACACACACACACACACACACACACACACACACACACACACACACACACACACACACACACAAAAAGACTATGTCCCTTGCAAAATTTAATTAGAGCAACTTTTATATGAGAAGCTCTTGGAATTCTCTCAGGGAACAAGACTGTTCCTTTACTCACTCCCATTAACGCAATGCATTTTTAATTTCCTGCATAATTACACAAGAGCAACACAAGTCTCTGGTGTCTCTTATATGAGTAGTAATGCATATGTGCCGCAAACTGTTAAGCCATATGTGCAGAAAAGTGCTAATCACTGGACTCTGAGGTTAGTCTGTGGTGGTTGTTAAAAGGCCAAGCTGAGGGGGGTGCGTGTATATCACACTTTTCAAAAGGCTGAAAATCGTGAACAAATCAGGGAGAAAAAAATGAGTCAGCACAAACAACTCACAGGCCGATCGGTCAGGATAATCTTTTAGAGGCTCTATTTTGGGTGGAAAAGAGTTAAAATGTGCAAATTAGGACTGATTATCGCCATGTGTGTACCCCGCTTTCAGTGTTGAACAGGTGAGGATTGTTTTCCAGATTATGAGGGGAGAAACTCACTCTTTGACATATCCCACACAGGCTGTTGAATTGGTCAGGAGAAATGTTAGCGACGTTGGATAACCTGACCTTTGATGACTTTGATCAGAAGTTTTGGAAAATGCTCAGAGCCGTGACATGGGTGTTTGCCAAAATTCACAAAAAGAGGATGAAAATCCACCCCTTCAAAACAAAAGCCAACGCGACCTTGGGCGATCCGCGGATTAGCCGGCGCTAAATCTGGAGCTAACGGGAGCCAAGAGTGCTAATCTGAAAAGAGCGCTAGCTGCATGGGTGGATGGATGTTACAAAGTCTCTTGCTCATTCATCGTTTCTTTTTGGTTTTTTTTTCTTGTTGTCTTATGTAACACTTCATATTTATGAGTAATGTTTTTTTTTTTTGTCGTCAATCCTGGACTGAGTGAACATGAGTAGTTCAAAACACACCCATCTAGTTATTAACAAAATATGACTCTGTACTCCAACAAGAATATGTCAACAATTTGTTTCACTGATGGCCGCCATTTTTAGCTCACTTGCTAACCAGCTAGCCGTAGTTCCTACATCCTTGTTGTATCTCACTAATCAACATTTCATTTAATAATGCTTATATCACTCACTCCATGTTTAAACACAACATGGCGTTTGTCCAATTAGTATTTAACTTATAGTTTTTGCCTTTTTTTTTGTCTAAATGTTCTAATTTGTAATGTCTAAGTGACCATGCTAACCAGTGAGCCGCATCTCATCACTGTCGCTTTGGCTCTATTTTTTCCATATTGGCCAAGAAACAAATGTTCATATTTCCATACATCAACGGGATGTTTGCTACCACATTAGCAATTACTATCACATTACTATCAAAATATTTAAAATTAAAAGAATTGAAATACCACTATATTTACTAAATTAAGTCATTTTTGAGCAGTGGGCGATGTTATTCTTTTCTTCTGACGAGCAAACTAAACCACTATCTCTTGATGTCAGCTCGATGTTATGCTAACATGTTTTCCACAAGAAGTGGAACATATTTGAGGTGATTAATAGGTCAATTTGTTGCAAATTTATTTCAAACCCGTGTATTTTATTCACAAACTGCTCTATTTTTTTCCTCCAAAGAAGGATCCTGATTTCAGCATGCTAACGAGCTAGCCGATGCTCAACACACCCGTCCATATCTCTCAAATCAACGTTTTATTGGAATTGATTTTAACTTGTCGTGGTCGTACTGAAGGTACAGAAAATCATCTTTCGTATATAAATAAATAATTTCTTTTTTGTGAATGTTGCGTTGGCAAAGAGACCTTTCTTAGCATCAGCTGGATGTTATGCGAAGGTGTTAGCTGCAACATATAAAACTTGTTTTGGTTTGAGTTTAGTTCATTCTAGCCCCATAAGTAGTTAGTTAGTAAAATACTATTTTGTTGATTACAATTTTGAGCACAATTGTCACTCCACCATTTTCTTGTTTTGGTTGTTGGCACATTTCATCCTTTTGTTGTTCGTTTGGTCATACATTCAAACAGATGTTTGTCATATGAATCTGTTAACTCTTGTTTTTCTTTTCACAAATTTCAGTTTGGACACTGTCACATAGACAGACAGGTACTATAAACTAAATAGCTTCTTATGTTTTCGTTACACTATCTTCCTTACCTCCCCCCTTCTCATTCTAGTGTATCATTAAAATGTTCTATACCAAATGTTGTTAATTTACAAAGTGCTCACTAACTACTGAGCTGTAAACATAATTTACAAATATATGTTCTAACACAAGGGTTAGAGATTTGGATTTCCTAAGAGTAACATCCATCTGATCATTGTAAAATAACACGTTGGCATGGAACATCTTGTACATTCTATTGTGTTGTCATTAATTTAGTGTGACGTGATGAAAATAATGTGTTTTTAAGTGTGAGTGTGTGTATTTGTTTATATATGTGGTTTGAAATGTAAATTTTCCTTCCCCTGTTCTTTCCCCCTGTGTAATTTGTGTACAGTTTGTGTTATAAAGATTTGTTTTTCTTTTTTATTGCATCACTTGTCTATTATTTTTACACTTTATGAGCATAAAGTGGCATTGGTTGTTTTCACAATTATGATAATATCATTTTGAATATTTTCCAAACAAGTTGAGTCTTTAATGTGGTTATCATGTCAAGTGTTTTACATATAAAACATTTTTTGATAGGGACTTAAACTGAATCACATCACAGCCTTTTAAAAATTTTAAACAAAAAAAAAATCTTGCCATTATTTCAGGGATGGGCATAATAATCCACAAATCGATGAACCGACTGTTAATTTAAAAAAAAATAGTTGCTTGGAAAACTCTTAAAAAAACAACTTTTTTCCTCCGAAGCACACGTTTTTGATCTTTTTAGCCGCTGCTTTCAAGAAACGTTAATAATAAATAAACAACAATTTAGAGCCAGAAGTAAGGCGCAACACCAGGAATACTGCGACATTCTCAATGACGACAGATTTTTTTGTTGTTGTTGTTAATATTTGAAGATCATGCATTGACGGCAAACAGACCGTGAAACAAGTGCCATAGTGGCACTGATTGTCTCGGGCTATTAGCATATTGACTATGAGTAAGTGTAGCTCCGAGGTGCTGCTCACCTTTTTAATATGCAAAATAGGCCGCGTTAAAACCAACTGCCATTTTTTTTAAATGACCTTTAAAACTAATAACGGCAGTTATTGATATTTGCAGACAAATGAGCGATCATGACGATTATCCTCGGTGATCCTTCTCCATTTAGCCTAGAAAAAAAATATAACAAAATCACGCACACACCTCTGTTAAAATGAACTCTACGGAGGTATTTGTGTCAGTGTGTGCAGTCGAATTTGTCAGTCTTACCTCCGCCACGTGTAATGAAGCATCATGGACGCTAATGAACATTGATCAAGTGTGTTGGGAACTCTGAAATCAAAGGTTACAAGTCTGTCCTTGTAATATAAATAACAATAGACAAGCTGGTGGACACTACGTGCAAAATACACTCCAAAATATTTTGGCCAGATGTATCAGGACAATTATCGCGTCCCAAATAATAAATTTGGTCTTGTCGTGTGAGAAGAATAGTAGAAATAGGAATTATAATTAACCACCGATACATAGATTAACAAACCAGTGGCGCAATTAACTGCTCTCACTTCTTCACCTTAGTGCGATAAGTGACATTAAAACGGGAGTTTGGAGCTTTACTCGCAGAGACATTAAATATGGTTATCGGTAATAGTAATGACTGGCATTGAAATGGGAGTTTAGAACATGCAGAGAGCACGAACACATTTTTGTATTAAATAAAATGGTTTTCACTACATGGCTGTGACCAGCAGAGGCACTGTTTTGCCACCGAGTTTGCGCAACACGCCAAGTCTGCAATACAGCGTAGCTCAATCATTCTGATCAGTATGATGATGTTGATTAAAATGGGACATTCAAAGGGCAGAAATACATTTTCCCGATAATCAAAATGGGGCTGGGATGACCTGGCTGCAACCAGCAGAGGCGCTGTTGGGTCAATCTGGGACCCAAAAAAAAGAGTTCCAAATGGGAAGTGGAGGAAGATAGCTCAGAGTTAGCTGCTAATGCTATTGCCATGAACTGTTTCTTAACATCCTTTTGGCCTTTTTTTTCCGCTTGTGTCCTTTCAATGTCTCCAATAACTCTCCCTTTTAATTTCCCCTCCATATTTTCTTTTGAATCTGATCAAAGGCAAATATTTCCGATCTCCCCGAGTTTCTCTGAGTGTTGAAGGGATGCCGGCGTTAACCCCTCAAGCGTTTGCCTTCTTGTGCTTCTTGTGTTTTTGTCCCCCCCGGGCCGCGCAGACACCAACTTTGTGCTGGGCAACGCGCAAATTGTGGACTGGCCCATCGTCTACAGCAACGACGGATTTTGCAAACTGTCGGGCTACCACAGGGCCGAGGTCATGCAGAAGAGCAGCACTTGCAGGTAAGCCGCAGCCATTGGTTCATCTACATGTCAAACATTTTTTTATATCATGTTTATGTTTAAAAAAAAAACAAGATTAAAAAATGTCAAAAATCTTCCACCAATTTCATTTCATTTGTTCTAGTAGGCTTTTCCTGACATTTTTTTTTTTTTTTGCTTTCTAACCGAAGTCTGCTCTGTGGACATGTTTGTAATTCCCTTCACAATGACTGAGGCCCCAGTTCAAGCTGAAGAAAAAAAATCTTCTAGAACAGCTGAACTTTATTCATTAGGGTTAATCAAAGGTACTTTAATGGTGGCAGGTTTTTGCAGCCTCCCATTTTAACATGAATTTGAATGTGTTGGAAGTTGTTTGTTCTTACCTCTGTCTTGGAAAGATTATTTTCATCAATTGAGGTGGCAATCTTGTAGACCACATGAATGTTTTTCACAGTCCGTTCATATAATTTGTCATCAGCTGTTTTTTCTGGTCACCGTCGTTGCAGTCATTGGTGTTCACGAGTTCTCTGCTGGCATCTCATCTGGTGGTGTTCATTTTATCCGAGCGTGATGCAGCAGATGCAGCGGCAGCCTCAATTAGAGAGCGGTTTTTCAAATGAATAATAGATCCTGTTGTTGTTAAATCGACAAAATGGAGGCCATACGTCATCATTTTCTGTGCTCCCTCAGTGGCGCTATGCGCCATTTATGCCCAAGTCTCGGGATTGGTTATTGGAACAAGTGGACGATCGGTTCCCAGTGAAAAAAAAAAGAACTCAATACAGACTTTACGTTTTACAGTCGAATGGCAAGGGTTTTGTCTGGAAAGCAGTCTGAGCATTTATTCGATACCCTTGATATCGAGCTAAACATCCATTTAGTCCTATACTGTTTGTCCTCACTACCAAAACAATTCAGCGCACTACATAGAAGGACGATGTCTCGCTATGAACATTTTTCCACTGTTTGTTCCATATTTGGAAACTCGTGTACAGTTAAAATATTACCAGTAAACTACTGTTCGACACTACTAGTAGCACCATAATGCCTGCTAGTAGTTTTCCCTCACTCGTAATATAGAGTCGTCCTACCAGTGTGGAAAAATGTTCATACAACAACGGAAAAACATTTCGAGTGAGCCAGTCATTCTAATAGTGCGCTGAATTGTCTTATTAATTTGGACATAGAGCATACTGATACACGGAAAACCCATTTGAGCATTTATTTGATGTCTCACTGACATCCAGCTCAACGTTCATGTACTAGCATGCTCTTAGCCTTCACTAAGACGACTGCTAGCTTTGGCGCACAGATGCCAACTAGTGCACAGTTTTGTCTCCCTCGTGACAGCTAGGTTTCTTACTAGTATGCCAAAGTTATCCTGCTCCTTCCGAGAAAAATCGAGTAATTTGTCTACTGCGCTGAATTGTCTTACTAGTGAAAAACAAAAAGCGTACCTAAAGCAGGGGTATCAAGGATATTGAAGACATTCTCAAGCGACTTTCCATTCGTGCAGCTAAAAGAAAGGAGCCGCTCAATTAATAGATTTTCATTCGAAAAAAAAAAATCAAAGTGCGGTAATGAGACGGAACTCGCTGATGAAAGATGCGGGGGGCCGAGTGAAAGCCCCCCCCCACGGCTTACTGACGGCATCGTGGATCGTTTTACGTCTCCTTGTTGCGGGGACGAGGGGAGTGGGGCATGTCGTAAGAGTGATCCAATGGAAATATTGCAAATGACAGCGCCTCTTAAGCCTCGGCGTCGACGCGCCGCGTGTTGACTGTGAGCGTTTAACCAGTGTGCCAGTAAGCAGTAAATTAATAGGATCACATCACGATGGTGCGCCGCTGCCAGATTTGCAAATGGTGTGAGATTTCTTGTGTTTTGTCACAGCCAGCACTGCTGATTTGGAGCCTCGGGTGCTCCGGCATAAGCTTCAGAACATTTGCCAGCACCAACACTCAACACACTCGTAGTGTGTCACTGTGCATGTCTGTGTGTGTGCTCTGATTTGTTTTATGTTTATTTTTAGTCACAGGTTCTTTTTTTTTGTGTGTGTGTAAGGAGGAACCAGATCTAAAATCACCTCACTGTATTTAGCCGATTTTAGATAAGTCATTACACAATCAGTGTGTCGATTTTTAGTCACTCTTGCACTCGAAATAATGCTGCACACTTGATATGACTGGGTCAAAAAACAAACACAATCAAACACCCAAAACAATTCAGTCCTTTTTTTCTCTTTTGTTTGTTTTTTGACCCAGCAATTTTAAGTGTGTGGGTTATTTCCTGAACCCACACGCTGGGTAGCTGTGGATTTTCAGCAGATTGGGTTACGTTTATCCAAGGTTGGGTTAATTCTTCTGACCCATCAAATTGGGTTGAAGATTGCATTTGGGCGGGCTGAAGAGCCAAAGCTCACTCTAAAAACATCCATCCATCCATCCATTTTCTGATCCGCTTTAACCTCACAAGGGTCGCGTGGTGTGCTGGAGCCTATCCCAGCCGTCTTTGGGGACACCCTGAACCGCTTGCCAACCAATCGCACGGCACACACAGACGAACAACCATCCGCGCTCACACTCGGGACAATTGAGAGTGTTCAATCAGCCTGCCATGCATGTTTTTTGGAAAGTGGGAGGAAACCGGAGTACCCGGAGAAAACCCACGCAGGCACGGGGAGAACATGCAAAATCCACACAGGAAGGCTGGCGCTGGAATCGTACGTTTGCACTGTGAGGTCGACGCGCTAAACACTCGATCACCGGGCCGCCCCCACTCTAAAAACAATTGAGTAAAAAGTAACCCGATTTGGGTAAAAAAAAAAAAAAAGTACTGATCCTCTATATGGGTCAATTTCTTCTCAACATGTTCCAAGCATTTGATGCCCAGTTGCGTGGATGGACGCTAGACGATAAATCTATAAAACATTCACAGTGTGTGCAGCTAGTTTTTGATGTTTTGACAAGATGACAACGAACATAAAAAAACCCCCGCATACTCATTTCCAACATCTGAGCCTTCTTTGCTGCGGATCAAAGATTTGTGTCCCGAGTCTCTCAGGACAAACCCCGCGGGAATCCCCGACACGCGACGAGCGAGTGACTTGCGGAAATTTTTTTTCGTTGTCTTTCTATGAAGAAAGTGGCATTCAGAAAGAAAGAGGACATTTCGGAAAACATCAGGCGCTCGTCTGAGAAGTCGGCCCGCGGCGTCGAAATGTAGCCCTGTTCATTAAATTGAGCTTTTCCGTTTGCATTTCAAAACAAACTCACCCGCGCGATATATTTAGATCGGGGCTGACGGCGCAAAAGCGCGCGATCAGTGACCTGTCCTCCGGATAATGTATTCATTACAGCAGGTAAGAATCTTCGCTTTTTCACTCTGACAAAGACCATAAATGCTCATCTGCTTCTGCTCAATTTTTCACGCAGCAATCAGGCTGATTACCTGCGGGTGTACATTGATGAATAGCATGTCATTAAAGGCTTTTGTGGGGAGGAATTTAAGGAAGAAAAACGAAGCCCTGCAGACAGGATGTATCCAGATGGATGGCTTATTATTTTTGACAAAAATTTTAAGAATGGTTTGCAGAAAAGAAAGAAAGGAAAAAAAAAATTATTCTTTTGTTCGAATTTTCTCTCAGCATCTGAAAACCAAATACTGGACATTTTTGTTGTTTTTCTACATTTAAAGTAATGTTTTTTTTTCCTCATGATCTGAAAATTATTATAATTGGGGGGGGGTCATTTCCAGATTAATTTATTTGTAAATTGATTCATCTGTCAAACTGAGTTTTTTTTGATACGACAAAACATATTTTTTTCAAAAGATTTTTCAGATGAAGAAATGTATTAAATGTCATTAATTAATATTAATTACATCGAAACATTAGTTTTCCAAATTAAAAATAAATATGACATTTAAATAATTTTTTGTTTGAAATTAGTGTTAAATTTAATTGGATGTAAAACAGAGACACTTTTAATATTTAATTTTTATATTTTGAAAACAAGCCTTATTGTCTGACAAACGCAAAACTAGAAATTAATTTCTTGCTCCCATTTTTCATTGTTTTTATTCGTTTTTTGAGATATTAAAAAAAACATGTCATTTTTTTTACACTCTTTCTGTTCCATAAAATTAATTAAAATATCCATGAAGTACACGAAGCAGTGTATTTATTTTCAAAATAAAATTAAATAACACATTTCAGATTTTTTTGGCCATTTTAGAGAAAATTGATTTATTTTCAGATTTTAAAAAATGGAAAGAAAAAAATGTTTTAAAATGGAAACATTTGGGGACAGCTTTGATTGAAAAACTACAAGGGAATATTCAAAACAAAAATCTAAGGAACCTATTAAAATATTTGCACATTCATGAATGTCTACTCTTTAAATGTCAAAATTGTCATCTTTTTTTTTTTTTCCCCAGCTTCATGTATGGCGAGCTCACCGACAAAGACACGACAGAAAAAGTGCGTCTTACGTTTGAGAACTACGAGATGAACTCATTTGAAATCCTCATGTACAAAAAGAACAGTGAGTACCCCTCATCATGCAAATGTATTCCGGAATGTGCACGGCTTACTTCAAAGTGGTCTCTGAACACTTCCTCGCCGGTCGATGCCGAGTTGCCAGTGTTTGTTTCCACCTGTGTCGTCAGTGCGGAATCAGTGCGACCTTTTAAGATGATTCCTTGTGCTTTTAGGGACGCCCGTGTGGTTCTTTGTCAAGATCGCGCCCATTCGAAATGAGCAGGAGAAGGTGGTCCTGTTTTTGTGCACCTTCAGTGACATCACCGCCTTCAAACAGCCCATCGAGGACGACTCGTCCAAAGGTTGGTAACGTGGAAACAAACTAAGAACTTGTTTTGGACTTGAGCGCGGTACGATGACAGTAAACTCAACTTTATGCACTTCACAAGAAGCAGTTTGGAAGATAGTGAACAATTTTTCAAAAAATGAGGCTTCATGCTGTTTTCCACTTCCAGTTTGAGGTGTTTCTCACACAAAGCAGAAAACGAAGAGACACATACACGTGCACTTGAAACAGCCACGGAATATTGCCTTCGAAACATGCTCATGGGATCATAACTGAAACTAATTTGAACACAAACTGTGCAGCCAACCGTGTAGATCTTCTTTATCCTCTGTGAAGAATTCTAATATACTTCCCCCAAGGTGGCCAAGCCACGCACACAAGAGCAGCACAATATTCATTGAAGTGAATCAAAACAGGGTGGCATGGTGGTCGACTGGTTAGCACATCGACCTCACCGTGCAGAGGTATAGGGTTCAATTCCGGCTCCGTTTGGATGTTCTCCCCATACCTGCGTGGGTTTTCTCAGGGTATTCTGGTTTCCTAAAAAAACATGCATGGCAGATTAATGGAACACTTTAAATTGTCTCTAGGTGTGATTGTGAGTGTGAATGTTTGTCCGTCTGTGTGCCCTGCGATTGGCTGGCAACCAGTTCAGGTTGTCCCCCGCCTACAGCCCGAAGACAGCTGGATTTGGCTCCAGACGCCTGTGACCCTTTGTGAGGATGAGCGGATTAGAAAATAGATGGATGGATGAATCAAAACATTACGGCCAAAACTGATTTTATTTTACCATCTGTCTAATTAGGTCCCTACTGTATGTTTTTATGAAGTACAATATTATAGAGTGCACTTTTTATTACCACTGCAATAGGTAAAAATCATCTAAGAAAAGTTTAAAAAAAAAAAAAAAGGAAAAAAGCTTTCATCCCTCTCACACGCTTTTTTTTTTATGCCTATTTTCAGTGTTTTGCTGTTGGGAAAAGGGCGACTATCGGATAACATTACTTTGAGAAAAAGGAAAAGAACTTCCTGCACAACAAAATATTGGATGTGAGAGACAAGAGTTAATACTTGAAATCCTCGATACAGACTACATCGGGACAACATTATGATTTTTTTTTCGACCACCGCCCTCCTTCAGTTGTGCTCGGTTTTTTTTTTTTCCATAAATCACTAAAAATACTGTTATGGTCTTTTTATAGCTGCTACCAGCCGTGGAAATACATACTGTATGGGATCATACAGGAAGAAAGTTCTTTTGTTTCTTGCATCAAAGTGTGTTTACTGATGCACGGGAGATACCGACGCACTTTCAAATGATGAAATAAAATGTAAAAAAAACACAAATCCACAGGGAGATGAGCGTGAGAAAAGTGAGACGAATTCAAGGGATGTGGGTAGAATTCAAGACGACTTGCAAAAGGTGGACCCAAGCGTAGGGAAGCAAGCTGACGAGACAACGAAGGACACCTGGGCTAAGACACAAGTGACCGGAGGGAGCTGATTGGTAGACACGACGATGAGGGCTGACGAGAACAGGCGGAAACGAAACATGATATCCTAATGGCGTTCCATTTGGCATGTTGCAGGCTGGGGTAAGTTTGCCCGACTGACCCGAGCTCTTACCAGCAGCCGAGGCGTCTTGCAGCAGCTGCAGCCCACCGTCCACAAAGGAGAGAACGTACACAAGCACTCGCGCCTGGCTGAGGTAAGCCCCCCACCCCCACCCCCCCCCACCCCCCCCCCCCCCCCCCCCCCCCCTTTTTTTTTCTTTTTCCCT
>CAAKHF010006734.1:0-20469 GCA_901007745.1 Hippocampus kuda | reverse complement strand
CCCCGGGGGGGGGGGGGGGGGGGGAGGCCCATGAAAAAAAACGTACCGCACGCACACGACACACCGAACTCCTGATGTGCACTTCGCGACTTGCTTGTGGTTCATTTGAAGCGAAGGCGTGAGGCCGCGGATACGAGTCGGGCAGGAGAAGGGTCCGCTTATTTGAGTTGGAAACTCACCTTTTTTGATGACCGTCTGATCCGCCATGATAATGCCGTGGTCGTCCACGTGCTGATGAAAAAAAAAAAAAAAAAAAAAGAGAAGTAAGATGGCGAAGGTGTTGCACACATTTCCCACGCAATGGGAGCCGAATACAAAAGCGACACCGCAAATATCGGCCTTATCATTTCATAATGCTTCATTCTGGGAACGCGGGGGGAAAAAAATAGGTGCTCGTACTTGCTCAGTGCATCAAACAGTTTTTGTGTGCACTTTGTATGAGTAGCTAAATGATGTCAACGGACTATTAAGACTTGACGCCGAGTGTTTACAGAAGGACAATCATTGACGGGGGGTGTCAAGTAGAATGACTGTATTCCCCTAGAAAGGCAGAATTTTTGATGCAGTTGTTGGGTTGCATTCCAAATGATAACTTAGTTGGTGGGAATTTTGAAAACCAGGGCGAAAATGGAAAAGTTCCACGTAACTTGTACGTTTTGCGCTAAAGGTGGTTTTCCAATTAAGCCCCCCGACCCCCATCCAGGCTTGATAGTGTCTTGCGGGACGTGCGCGGGGCGCCGCACCCACCTGCACGTCGTCCATGCCGTGGCCCTGCATGTCGTGCATGGCCATGCTCTCCCCGATCACCGCCGCCTCGATGCCGTGGGCGTGCGGGGGCAGCAGCTCGGGCCGGCGGAAGCCTTCCCTCCGCACCCCGGACGAGCCCCCTCCCCCTCCTCCGCCTCCTCCTCCGCCGTCCAGGCCGAGGATCTGGCCGGCCAGGCCGCTCCTGCCGTGCCCCGCCAGCCCCTCCTGGCCCTGGCGCCCGGGCCACGGCTGCTGCTGCTGCTGGTGGTGGTTGGACGACGGCGACTGGTGCAGCGAGTTGATGTTGAAGGGGTCGCCCAGGTGGGAGTAAGGGTCGCCGGACTGCGGGTAGGAGATGGGCTGGTAGGGGGGCGGGAAGTAAGGCGGCTGGAAGTCGGAGCTGGCCGAGTGCGAGAGGGAGGGAGGCGGGCTGTACAGGTGCTGGCTGACCGCCGGCAGGTGGGGCAGCCGCGGGTTGCCATTGCTGCTGCCGTCGTGTCGCTCCTGGAAAGATGGAGGGCCACTTGTTCAACTTGGCCAGGCATTCTACTCCCAACACCAAAAGCGCTCCACTTTGTTGGAGTAACCCTCTATGTCAATTTTTTTGGGTTTTTTTTTAAATGTGAGCAAATACCAAAAAGGTTGGGATGTCACGGTGGAATTGTTTTTCTTCTTCCTTTACACGGTGCAAAAATTGGGGGACGCTGTCTGCACTGTATTTCTGGATTTTCGCGCATTGATTCAATGAGCCTTCCCTCGATGGGATTAAAAAAAAAAGCGCAATTATGGCAACACCAGGAAGCAATATTCATCGAAATAGGCATTTCAAAGGCTGGGGTGGCTCTGGATTTCGACACAATTTCATTTTTTTTCCCCAACGCATGGGAATATTGCAGAAAATATGAAATAGACCAAATAGTCATCAGCAGCACCTGCACCTTTAAGTTCTACAACCACAGCACAAAAACCTTTGTACAAATGTCAAATCGCTCCTTTCGAAAAGGTCCAAATCCAAAGGCATCTATGGTCCAGAAAAAAAGATCCTATTTGCTTTCTTATCCGCGCTCGACTGATTGACGACGAAAGTATACTTTAAACTTTTTCTATTTTCACAGTACTGTGCGTCACCCGAACTGTGCCCGAACTCACCTCGCAGTCATCCTCATACTTGACGTTGTCTGCTAATTTCCACAACATGACAGCCCGGGGATAAAGGGCTCGTCAGCCCCGGAAAAAAAAAAAATACAAATAATAATAATACAGCACACACACGCCCGCGCGCGCGCGCGGTGAAAAAGGCTGCGTTGAACGCCTCGGGATTAATCCAGTTTGGGAGTGAAAATCCCGACGAGCGTCTTTTCTAAAGGCGGAGACAGTGGCCCGCGATCCGCCCGCCAACAGGAGACTGTTCCACGGTAAGCCAGTCTAAAGGAAAGTGAACAACAACTACAAAAAAAAAAAAAAAAAGAGTTCTCTCGTCGTCTCCGCGGCGGCGGCTCGTCGCGTCTGTTGAGCAACGGGAGGGAGGCTGCGCATTTAGCAGAAGAAACTTGACTCCCTCTGATGGACGAAAAGAGCGCAGACCTCGCACATCAGGCACAGGGCGGGTTTTGCAGCTCCCCAAAGTCTGCACTGTCGCTCCGGGTGGGCGTTGCCCCGCTGACTGACGTCACCGGGAAAGAAACGTTCGAGGCAGCGACTTCTGATTGGCTGAAAAAAATGGCCAATGGGAACTCTGTGCGCCTGCACGTTCCAGAAAGGGGGCGGAAACTAATTGACACCAACAACTAACTTGTCACATATTTGTCTCTCTCTCGCTCTCTCTCTTACTCTTCCCTTTTTTATTCTACAATTTATGATAAAAACAGTTCATATCAACTCAAACCATTTGCCAACTGAATAACTGTCATTTTCACTTGCTGCTTCACAATTGGAAATATTGTTCGTGTCTTTTTCTTTTTTGTACTAAGTGTTCTTTAAATTATATGTCAATGATTTTTGATTTCAGGATATATTGGTGTCAAAGTGATACGCCTTAATTATCTGTCTATGGCGCGTTTCGAGATGCTGTACAACGTGGCTTCGTGCAATTGAATGAAATTCAGCAAAATCGTCGGTTTGAGAGCCTCGATTAAATAACGAGCATTCACGTTGTTTTAAAGACGGACTCGGTGCTGATTAAGAGGCTGCTGAAAAAGCTGCAATACGCCCGAGGGGAGCGAAAGCATGCAAGCATTTCTCGCCAACCACGAAGCTCCTTGAGCTCATTTGCATTTCTGGCGGAGTGCGGCAGGCAAGGTCCGACATGATTTGAAGCTTGGCCATGCAGACCTTTTTTTTTTCTTCCCAAAACGCATTTAGTTGCATTTAAAAACGTCCAAACTGCAGCACATGTGCACGATGAAATCAGCCTTCAGGGGCCCTTCCAAACCGGTTCAGATTCTAATTTGGGAGAGAACAGCCGGTGTCGAACGATGCATGCGTACAACCCTGCATGCATGCATGCATGCATGGGAACAGCAAAGATGCTCGAGATTAACTCAAGTGCGAGCTGATTAAAATGTTATTTTACGTCAGAGTGGACAGAGGGGCGACTTAAAGACATTTAATCACGCTTGACCTCACGTTTTGAACGCCAGTCGTTGCGCGCGCGTGCGTGCGTGCGTGTGTGTTGTGAGGCCTTTCACGACATTTTGAATATCCATAATCAATAAAAAAAAATACATAGAGGATGGCTGTCTCTTATTTTCAAGTCGCCCTTTCATGCATAAATAATAAATAATAATAATGTTTCTTTTTGTTGCTATCAAATACCACACTCGGTAATAATGGGGGGAAACGAGCATAAAGAGATGTGTTGACTAAAATGCACGAGCACGTATTTTAAATGCCATTATCGATTTTTTTTATTTTATTTAGGCTATGTTATTCTTATTATCATCGTGGCGATTTTAAGTATAACGGCTGCTGCGGATTAGAAATCACTGCTAGATTACGTTGCGACGATTTCACAACGGCATCGGTCCTGAGCAAAATAATTGTATTTCATTCATTCATTCATTTAAAAAAAAAAGTAGTCTATGCACTTTTTTTAAACAAAGAAAGCGATGCTTAAAAGATCATTATACGCACACTCATAAACAGCTCAATTACTTTGGAGGTAAAAAAAAAAATGAAAATTCAAATGCTAATTCGAAAAAGAAATTTAAAAAGAGAATCGGAGTCATTTGACGTCACTCACCCTCCAGTCGATCCTGTCCAGCACAGACATCTGCAAGGCTCCGGTCTCGGCCAGTGAGTGAACCACACGCGAGCTTCACATGCTTGCAGCTCGCTCGTCACCTGCTCACTCGCACTGCGCATGCGCCGCCCACGAGCACAACACACCTGAGCAAGCAAAATCAAAAAAACATCGATTCCCCACGATTCCTAATATTTCGTTGCGCGTGTGGATATGATTTTCGTTGTTTTCGTCATCTTTAAACGAAGCGCATTCCATTTACTGTATTCCCAGATATAGAAAGCTTGTAACTTGACAATGGTCAGTCATATGTATCAATATCATTTTGGATGACTAATATCAGTCATATAATTCATGGATTGTCTTTTATTAATCCGGAAAAAAAAAGTAGGCCATCACATTGGGTGAAATCACTCGCAGGGAAATTTCAAGATGAGGTCGCTCCAACCTCCACCACCCCCTCAAAAAACCGCAACGCCTCGGGGTGACCCAAAGAATCCGCTTTCAAAAGCCAAGCAGGCTTTTTTTCTCTCCTTTCTTTTTTTAAAGCACCAAAAACTCCTCCTGTTATCTGATCTTGCAAATACGTTGGCTGATGAACACATCAAAGTGTCGTCACCACGCTCGGCTATTGGGTGTCCTCGAGAAAGAAAAAAGAAGCTTACTTCGGTGGACGCGCCAAACTGTCACATCATTTATACTTAATTGACTAATTGCACTGGAAATGCACTGAAAAATGGATTTGAGTTACGAGGGTAATGGTAAGATATATGTGCTCTCAGATAGTGTGCTGTTACCGCATGGTGTATGTTTGTTATCCTGCAGGACAAACCAATGGGCACCAAATATCGGTTTGAGCCCAAAGGTCAGTCGAAAGATTCTGAGGATGGTTCCTTTCAGGGGACAAAGCCCCCTTCCTGAAAAAAAAAAAAAAAAAAAACACTAATTGAATCAATAAGAGGCAACGGCTTCATTTATATTATTGGGTTGTTTTTTTTTTTTTGAGTTTAAAATTATGAATAGACACAAACATGATTGATAAACGTCTACAATAGAATAATGACTGGATCGTAAACGTTTGGATGTCATTGTTTTATTTGCTGAAAAAAATTCTATAAATCCCACGGCAGTGTGTTTTACGTGGCCTGCAGGATGAATTTGAAAGTTTAAAAAAAGTACTGTAGCGACCCTAATCAAAACGTTTGATTGGAAAACCAAAGGGTGCAAGTGGCAGCCTGTGTGTGTGTCGGTTATTTAGTCTGTCGTTGGGGATAAACGGCTCGGATAATGAGATGAGATGGATGAAAAATAGGTCCCATTTTTCACCAAGGACACAGTGCGGCAGCTAGACTAAAAACAAGATACTACTGACCTCTTGTGGTTGTATTTGCACATTGCGAGTTAGCGCTCAACGGATTTCACCGTCCAGCACAAATTCCATCACGAGGGCCGCAGAAAAAGAATTCATTTATTAAAAAGCAGCATATGCTACTGCGGTTGCAAATCAAACAATTTTGTTCATGGGCCACAAACTACTAAGGAGGTGTTTATTCGTCTCTCTAAAAAAAAAAAAAAAACAAGTGAATTTCATATTATTCTCACATTTACTTGTGACTTTTCTGACACGGAAAGGAAGGCTCGTACGTGACATTATCTGAGCACTTGCTAATCCCAGAGAGCACCAATATAAACGACGTGTCACCTTGTTCAAGGATGGTACACAAGAAGATACCGAGCGATGAATCTAGCTGTGGTGGGGCTGCTGGCATTGGAAATATCCGTGACCATGTTGTGAAAGATGAGATGATCTGAAAGCATTTGCTCACCTGCCGTGACTTGCACACAAAGTGACGCTTCTTTCCGAATCCACTGGGTTTTTTTAACGGGGTCCTTTCCAGCAAAAAGTCGTCCGGGAAGCCTTTTCACAAAGGTCATGGGAAAGAAGCGCCTTGGTGAGCTCACACTTGCACAGGGACTTGACATCGGACGTGGCCCCTTTAACGGCATCCTAGAAAATCACAATGACCCACGTGGCACCTGACACAGAATAGCGAAAATCCGTGTAGAATTAATGGCCATGATCTGAGAGGAAATTTTATCGATTTTGAGAGAGCGAGAGAGACATTTAAAAAAAAAATTCCCATTGAAAAAGCCAAAAAACCTGCAAATTGGTGAAACCACGCATGCTGAGTACAGAGAGCTAGCTCCACGGTCGTCCATAAACAGGGTGTTACAGATTGGATACACAAAATGACAAATAGAATTCAGCAAGGTTTTTTAGTTTACTCCAAAAAGTCCCTTTTTTTTTTTTTCCAGATTGATATGCGAGTCAAGACAGGTGAGCGAACACTGAGTAATATCACGTATGTGCTGAAGGGGGGGCGGGGGGGCACTGAAGCTTGGGCAATGCGGTTACTGAGGAAAGCCGAAGAAAGCAAAACACTCCTTGCATAATTCTCACAGCACCTGGATGGGAGGCGGAGGAAGGGATTCGCGTGTGAGCAGCCTGGGGATCCATTAAAGCTCTCAACAACACATCTGGAAAAAACACGGAGGTGCCGGGCAACGCGCTCGGACCAAGTTGACGTGCAACCGCACAGGTGCCGGCGAAGGTCGCGTCCGTGTGCGAGAGCTAGAAGTGGTATGGCGTGTGGGTGACCCAATTGGAGGTTTGCTCTTTGGTGCGCTTGGCGGAGCTGTGAGTGGTGAAGATGGACTTGAAAGCTTCCGACTTCCCCTCCATCTCTTGGATGGATCGCTTGGAGGCGGCCGACGAAGGCCCGCCGCCATTGACGGCGCTGGAGAGGCGAGAGGCTCCCGAGCCGCCCGCCTGATCTGCACGAGAGAAGAAAGGCCCCAAAAATCAAAAGAAAGAAAGAAATAGTGATGAGATGCTGCAGAGGAACCAAAAACGCGGATTTGGAATCGGATGGAGCCAATAGAACAGGTTGAAATTTCACACGTCGCTACCTGATTGTCTGCTTTCGCCTCCATTTTCCAGCGAGCACTTTTGCACCTTGTCCATTTGTGTGTCATCTGCAGAACGTAAAGAAACACAACAAATGTTTCTTCTTCTTTTTCAAACAGCGGCACCTTGAGACGAGGGGTGAGCCGGGCTTGCGAGTTTTGAAATACGAGCCGTGATTTGATGATTTACTGCTCAGTGGTGGCAGTGAACTTAACACGCGCCGTTTGACAAAAAGTCATTTGTTCTTCCTTCAAGATGTTTATTGCCACTAATGTTAAAAAACAGACGCAAAAGAAAATTAATTCATGATTTTCTCATGAATTAAGAAGCCCAATCCAGCCGTTTTTCTCCATCTCCGTCATTTGAAACTGACGTCGTAATAGCTCAGGGCCGAGGGTAACGACCAATCACGGCTCACCTCTTTTCTGAGTTTGGTCATGTGACATTCGGAAGCTGAGCCGTGATGCACGACACAAGACAAAGCAGAGTCAATAGTCGCGGGTGCGATAAGAGATCATGAGGGATGAGAAATAATAACAGAAGTTAGCACTCATTTGAGCTCGGACCTCCACCAACACAAAACGTTCCTTATTGTGATGCGCAAGTACCATAGTGGCCGCTTGCCTCCATACTTGGAAAAATCCTAAAAAACAAGCTTCCCGTTCCCAGCCAGACCGCGCCAAAAAGATGCGCAAATAAGCGGGACAAGTCTTTTTTTGGTGTGTGCAAGAAAAACAAAAGTGCTGATAAAGTCTTTTATACAGACATGTAGAGCCTGCATTCAATCTGACGTGTTGCTAAAGCCACAGTTAAAAAAAGGTCAAGAGTAGAGTACGCTAAAAAGAAGCCTTACGCCTGCAGGAAGAGGAAACGGCGCACACGTGGCCTCGTTCCACTGAAACTCTCTTTGTGATTGGAGCTAAGCAAATAAACTGCAGGTGTTTGGCAGCCGAGAGCCAAACAGGAAACCACAGCGGCGGCGGCGCGCAGGCGCCGCGAGGCCTCTGAACTCAAACACCACTCTCTTCATCTTCTTACCTGATATGTTCGTTTTGCTCGCTATTGTAAAACTAGCGCGGCTCAAGCTCCTGCAGACAAATGGCCTGCGCGTTTTTACATACTTAGCCAATAACGACAACTGATTCTGAAATTTCGAGCGAGAGCAAGCGCAGTCTTGATTCTGATGCGGAAATGATGAGCGTGGCGTTAGGTCAGGGTGCGGTCAGTTTGTTGAAAGGCATTTGAATACATCAATGTAATGGCCCGTCAAAAGTCAACCCCAAATGAGCATGGACAATTGTTTGCGGCTTTGTTTTGCAAATGTGGACGCAATGTGAATTTGAGCTTCTGATTTAAGGCTCTGTTCCCACTGCAGCTCATTTCCGATTTTTTTGACACGTATCAGATTTTATTTTATTTTTTTGGGCGCAGTGTGTACAAAGTACAATTTTGATTTTTTTTTTTTTTTCCCCAATTCCAACCCGGGCCTCTTTTGTTCAGTATGCATTTATAAATGGGATAGGTATGCGACATGTCTGCAGTATGAAGGCTCAACCGCAGGCATTTGACTTATACGTCATCGAAAGCCCAATATGCGTCTCCACGTGGGCGGGGGAGTGCTCGGCTCGGGAGACTACTACTGACAAGGATGTTAAAAAGCGGTTTGTTTGTACACCACTTCTCACTGCCTTTGTCAGATTTGTCAACTCCCCCTCAGCCCTTTTTTTTTTTTTTTTTTTAAAGACAAACGGGGTGAAAATGCAGCCTGGGCTGTTTGCTTCACACAAACCTTTTGACTGTGATGGAGTGGACACACTTTCAGCAGCTTTGCTCTTCTTTGATTTCTATTTAAAAAAAAAAAAAACACACACACACACACACAATGTATTCATTAGCAACCAGACTACAGACAGTATACATTTTAGTACTGTACGCTATGAAATATTTTTACAACAAGGAATTCTGCCGATTATCCCGTCAGATGCCGATGGACTTTGCATTATTGCTATGGCCGGTTTTATCTGGCAGGAGGTCAGACCGGTGCCAACCCTGACCTCTTAAGAAGAAACAAACTTCATTCAAGTTGGACAGAAATGCCCTGCGTCCATTTTTCTGGCCCCCCCATGGTTTTATTGTTGACAATTCTAACTGCAAACGTTGGTCCCGCTCGGACCTGGCTGCCCCACTGGAAATTAAAAAATTACGAACAAAAAAATCTGCGGCCAAAAGGAAGAATGACATTGAATGAATAAGCTAACGGTGTCTTGTGTAGGCGAGCATTGTGTCATGCGTGTCAAGTCAATTGTGCTTTGTTTCTGGATGCGATGCGGAGGTCACCTTAGTTTTGGCTTTGGCTCGCCTCTCCTCCATGTTCTCCCTCAGCTTTTCCACCTCCTCCTTTGTCCCGTTGAGCACGACGATGTCCGCACTCTGAAAGGGGTCGCCGCACTGAATCCCACACAAAGGGCACAGGACAGACACAGACCACGTTACACCAACATCAGCCAGTCGACACACAAATTCCACCGTTGGATATCTTATGGTAAACCGTGTGCATGAAACCAAGCGCAACGTGTTGCTCAAAACATCCAGAAAAGCGCAGCGGCACTTGCCAAATAATTCCGCATCCTTTTGTTTTATCTTCAAAACCCCGCCAGAGATACAATAGAACAAACGCGGGTCCGGGAAGTGCAACATTACATGCGCCGAACTGATAAGTGTTCGAATGCGGTCTGGCTCAGAAGACGGCGAGACAAATCCGTCGTCCAACACAAATATGGCAGCTCAGAGTAACCGGAGGGAGGGCAGGGGCGGTTTCTATTGTGTCCCAGGAACACGGGCCCGCTGGGTGTCAACTGTTGCCATGTGCTCTGCGCAACACAGGAGGGATCATGTCAGAAGCTGAGCAAGCACCAAACAAAGTCTGGGCCGCAGACAGACAGACCGTTGCGGCCGTCATCAACGGATTGGCAGCGACCTACGAAGCGGAGACGCAGCGGGACTGAGGACACGGGCGCTTCAAACTTGAACTCAACGGAAAACCAACATCTGAGGGGGGGGGGGGAATGGAAAGTCGTGAGTAGGCGACCATGTGTGGGATGATTGGATGAAGGGATTGTGTGCGAGTGTGTACGCTCAAGGTGTCTGTGTGTGTCGGTCGTCGGTAACCAAGCAGGGACTATTATCTTGATCTCGGGGGTGGGGGCAGACAAGTGAGTGCGTGAGCCTCATGTAAAGAGAGAACGTTCCATCCCACTGTTAATCATCGCAGCCAAGAACGACCGTGACTCAAACCTGCGACGCATCGACTCGATTGACTGCTACTTCAGATTTGTCTTTGTTTTTTTAAATCCTGAATGGACGACTCATGAGTTGCCTTGGCGATGAGGAAAGTCAGCTGTCCTGTCTGAGGTAACATTTTCCCCACATTCTTGCAACGTGTATTTACATCTCCAACTGAAGGGAAAAAAAAGTCCATGTCCATGACATGTGAGATTGTTTTATTGACGCCAAACGCTTACCCGGTAGGCATGGTGCTTGGATTTTGACTTGCAAATAAGTCCCTCGGAGTATGTCAAATTACTGCCCGCTCTTATGGGAATGGAAGCCCATACAGGATGAAATTCGTTCCTATCAACTTGTATTGTCAGCATGAGTAAATATGGGCAGAAGACACACTTCACTCGAATGTGCAACATCTTTAGAAAACACACACAAGTGCATAATGTGTAGATATCATGTGTTTCCTTCCCTTAAACTCAACTCAGCTGTATATCTCGAGCACTTTCAAAGAGCCATCGTTGCATACAAAGTGCTTGCTGTACATGGAGCAACTAACATATACAACAGTAAAGCAATAAATCAGGAACAAAGATGGTGGAAAGCACCAAACAGTAAAATTAAGATTGGTGATCACCTTTCTCAACAGCGGTGTGAGTGTTTTTTCTTTTTCTTTTCATTGTGAATTCCACAAACAAGCACAAAGTGTTCCGATCAATTCTTGCCTTTGCAATTCATTCCTTGATTCAGATTAAGATTGGTGATCACCTTTCTCAACACCGGTGTGAGTGTTTTTTCTTTTTCTTTTCTCTTTTTATTGTGAATTCCACAAACAAGCACAAAGTGTTCCGATCAATTCTTGCCTTTGCAATTCATTCCTTGAAACATTATCAATTCACTCCCCATACAATACAATAACATCCTGATTTATATAGCGCTTTCGCAACAGCAGCAGCTGTAACAACGCGCTTAACATGAAAGTCAAAAACAGTTTCAGACGAAAGATATTTTCTTTCGGTTGGTTCGCCGCCACTGCTGCACCGCTTTTCCCGCACTTTCGGAATTCAGGGCACCGCAAAGGAATCCACTCCGCAGAAGGCACGCTAATTCGAGCGCTGTCCTCGATCAGACACTCCGCAAAAGACCGGGCTTAAATGGGCCGAGAGCACATCAGCGTCGGCAATAAACGACAGTAAATATATGTCAGGTAAATTTAACCCCACGCGCTGTGAGACATTATTCACATCCATGTACTGTACACTCACCAGAAGAACGTCGAGCGAGGCGCCGATGACGTTCCACGGTCGGCGCAATCCCGGATGTAAAGAAGCTAACGGCTAGGTTAGCCGGGAACAATGCTCGACGAAAGAAAGTGACTCCATTTTAGCACGCAATGTGCAGGTCCCGGTGTAAAACGGCACCTGTCATTTGCCGACACCCTACAATCCTACATACTTGACCTTCTTCGAGAGCCCTCACGAGGATTGTTCCAATTTGGCTTTGCAGTTTCTGTGGCAACGGCGCAGTCAAGATGAGAACAACGTCTATGGTGTGCCAGTTTGGCTGGCTCAAATGCTGCTTCTTGCTGTGCCTTGTGATGAGCGGCAGCATCTTTTGGGTTCTCCACTTGACCGAGTCGCCCACCCCGATGCTAACGCCGTGCCGCGCCTTCTCTGACCAGTGTCGAGATGCTCTCCCTGACGCCGACGCATGGCTAAAATGGCACCGGCTTGACTGCCAGGTACGGCTGTGATCTCTAAGCTAATTGATACTTGGAGGTTTCTTACGACATCAAATGTTATCCGAGTTCTTGTCCCGTTCCTCTGTTGAGTACTGCGCGTTTCCCCTCTCGACAGCTGCAGAGGTACGTTACGAACAAGAAGCTTCAGTGCTCAAATCTGACCCGAGACCTTCACTTCGTCACGAGAGCTCTGAGCCACGAGGAGGAGGAGTACCCACTGGCATTCATCTTGACCGTTCACAAAGAGCTGGAGCTTTTGGTACGGCTACTGCGGGCCATTTACGCGCCCCAAAACGTCTACTGCATTCACGTGGATGCAAAGGCGCCACAGGAGTATCGGACGGCCGTGCAGAATCTGGCGGGCTGTTTTAAAAACGTCTTCCTGTCCAGCCGCAGCGAGACAGT
This sequence comes from Hippocampus kuda, assembly GCA_901007745.1. Taxonomy (NCBI): domain Eukaryota; kingdom Metazoa; phylum Chordata; class Actinopteri; order Syngnathiformes; family Syngnathidae; genus Hippocampus; species Hippocampus kuda. Next base: position 8,088 of record CAAKHF010006734.1, on the reverse strand, counting down.
CACCTACGCTGGCTTCTCGCGCCTGAAGGCGGACTTGAACTGCATGGCGGATTTGGCCGCGTCCGAGGTCGGCTGGAGGAAGGTGCTCAATCTGTGCGGGCAGGATTTCCCGCTCAAGAGCAACCTGGAATTGGTGCGCCATTTGCAGAGTAAGGAGTGGCGGGACAGGAACCTGACGCCGGGGATTAAGCAGCCGGCGCATTTTCGACGTCGGACAAAATTCCGACACAGGGAGATTGGTTCGCGCGTCGCTGTCATCGGAGGGAACAAAGACCCGCCTCCTCACAACCTCCAAATATACTTTGGGTCCGCCTACTACGCACTCACGAGAGGTTTTGTCAACTTTGTTCTTGAGAGCCCCAAAGCCCGTGACCTCCTGGAGTGGTCCAGAGACACGTACAGTCCAGATGAGCACTACTGGGTGACGCTCAATCACGTCAGAGGTAAACGAGAATGCGTATCAGGTATCCGAGCGCGGATTAGGGGAGGGCGATGACATACGGCGCCAAGTGACAAATTCAAGTTGACCCAGGAACTTCATGGGATGTCTTTATTTATCCCTATTTATTAAGGTGTGTCGTGATTCAAACCGCAGAACTGCGAGGCAGACATGCATCCCACCAGCCAACTGTCGTGCCCCTAGTTGAGCGATATAACGTTTAGTTCATGCAATGCAAACATAAGACTTAAAAGCTGCAGTGCGCGGCTTCGGTTGCTAGCCTAGAACTCTGCATTGCAACACTTTTGAGATTGACAGAGGCCAGCGGTGTCAAACTCCTTTTCGTCGAGGGCCACGTTGCAGTTGTTGCTTCTCTCACAGAGGGCGGTGATGTCTGTGACAGCATAGAAATGTTCAAGCACCCTATTGGATCGTCACTTCCAGGCAGTCATTTCCGGCACGTCCCTTTCAGTGTGCCGCCGCTAACCGCAAAAACGACTCTCTTGGCTTTGGTTCAGTCACAAATTGGATCAAAACATCGTGACACATGTAGCTGGGTGTTTCAGTGCCCTCTCCTCGATTTCTCGAGTAGCTATTGTTGGAGTCTTGGCATCAAGGCATCAATCGTAGACTATAACAAAATGGAGTCCTGAAGATTTTACTGTTAAAAACAGAGAGCCGATGTGACCTCCACCAATTAGATGTCATCCGATTCAAAGGCGACCTAAAGTTCGGTGTCACGGCGATGAGATCTGTTCAGCTTCCGCAAGGCGACAACAATCTGACCCACTCTGCCTGGTTCTGTGTTCCATCTAAAAGAGGCACCAGGCAGCAACATGGATGGTGGCTGGGAAGGAAACGTCCGGGCTATCAAGTGGGAGGATCAAATAGGAAAGACGCACGACGGCTGCCACGGTAATGTACAAAATGACTTTTTTTTGGAGGGGGGGGGGCGTTCTATTTTTGGGCGGATTCGTTTCTTGAAAGTGACTTGTCTGCTATCACGGAAAAAGGAGATGGCCAACTGGGGGCAGTATAATACAGACATTCAAATAAACAGCTCTCACAACTACTCGGTCTGCTTTTCTGCGTAGGTTCTAGAAAACACTCCTGAAAGTATTGTCATATCATCATATCGTCGCAAAAGAAAATATAGCGATATCATATGTCAAAATGCCGCTTGTTGAGATGCGCATTACAAATGCCCAAAAAATTATTCCCGGGTCTGAAAACACTCATAGGACGGGTCAGTCAGTGTCGTCGATTTGATCTGCGTTAGAGCAAAAACACCTCCTCTTCTTTTCTAGGTCGTTATGTGCGCTCAATCTGCATCTACGGAGTCAAGGACCTGCCGTGGCTCATCAAGACCAACCACATGTTCGCCAACAAGTTTGAGAACGACTTCCTGCCGGAGGCGCTGGACTGTCTGGAGCAGTGGCACAGGAACAAGTTGCTGAGCAACGCCAGCGTTCCCATCGAGTCGTCATGGCTGCTGGCCACACCGAGCGACAGTCACCGTGACATCGCGGCGTGAGACGCTGTCCCCGGGGGGTGACAAACGCAGGAACTGAAGGGGTGATGCGCTCATTTGCCTTGAGCATAGCTTATGATGGTTTCAGGGAACTTCTTGTTCGGTGTACTTTTATTAAATTGGAAGGTTGCCTGCTTCGAAAGCGGACTATGTTGCAGATACAGCACATTTGACACTAAAGTTGTACTTGACTTGACAACACTCGTTTTGCTAATAAACGCTGCTAGTTAGCAATTAGCACTGGCTCGTAGGCGACGTTCTTTAAAGAGACACGTTAGCTGATGCGTGCGCGAAACAATTTGGGGAGGAATGCAAAAGTGGAACGTAAGGTTTCAAGCAGCAGTGTTGCGACCCTGTCTTTCGTGTGAGAGTAAACACGTTTATTTGCTCTTAAGCCATCGGGCGTACTTTCTTTCCAGTTCGGGAACAAAGCTCACATATCGCCAACATCTGCTCTTTCACTGCAAAACGGCTTCTCTTGTGTGTGCGCATCACTTCGGTGTCTATACGTGTGTGTGTGTGTATATTTTATATATATATACATATATATATATATATATATATATATATATATATATATATATATATATACATATATATATATATATATATATATATATATATATATATATATATATATATATATATATATATATATATATATATATATATATATATATATATATATATATAAAATTCATAAATTCATGGCATTGTTCTTAAAGAGTCCAAGCTTAAACCTACGCAGTTATGCTTAAGAATGCATTCGAAACCAGTATAACCATCTGACCAAATGATGTGTGTTGCAGCAAATACTGGATGCGTGTACATTTTTGTTTGATGGTGTTTTTTTTGTTTTTTTTTTATAAACACATTCTAAATTGCAAAACGTCACCCACAACAAAGGGGAAATTGCATTTACCTTGTGGCAGATTTCTGTCTTGACTTCCTTGAGGGCGCGGTCAGAGAAGACACAACCACACGTGCGCAGGTAACAGAACCTGACAACAACACAAACAATATCAGCAAATTTAGATGGCATGCATCTCCCCCCCTCCCCCGCCATATCCATTTCAAGTGAGACTGCGATGCAGACGCAAATTGCACGTAATAAAATCCAGAAGCATCAACACCAGGCAATTCCAACAGAGAAGTAAATGATGACAATAATACATAGGCTGATTGACCTCAATATAACTCCACTGGCATCCAATATTTTGCTTATTTGAGGATGGTTAGATATAACATATTTAATTACCAAAGGATTTCCTCATAGTTTAGAATTGTATGTGTTTATTTGTGCTGTTTGAGCAGACTGGCGTGTAGATGCTGTAAATCTTCGATAGGTGTATTTTGAGGACGCAAAGCTCATGTCGACGAATAGCCGATCTATGCGTTTAAGTAGCCCTCACATTGGCAGACGCTCAACATGATGGAAGAGGCTAGTAGACTGAGATACAAGTCCCTGCTTTGTTTTCTCTTTGCACTGCCATGACGCATCTTCCACGTGTGCCACAGATCGGACTTGAAGCATGGAAGCGTGAATCCGACTTCGGCTCGTTTTCCTTACCTGTGCTTGCCGTTCATCTCGAGTCCAACAACGGGGCAAATAAACATTCCACAATGGATGTCCTCGTATCTGTCTCCTTTCGTGTTCCTTCTCTCTCCCCCCCACTCTGGGTTGTCGGTCAAGTTAAGTTCTCTGATGTCCTGCAGAAAGAGATGGACAAAAGGATCCCCAAAAGGGTAGTAAAGCTCAGCAAACGAGGAACTCGACAAAGCCTAAACATACCTTGGTTCCGCGGATGTGCGTTACAGCATCAGTGTTGGGCCTCTCAGCAGATTTATCCAGAAGGTACTCAATGACAGCTTCTTTGTTATAAAGCCTACAAAAATACAATCACTTTGTCTTAAGTGGACTCAATGTGCATATTTTAGCGCTGTAGTTTTGTGAATGTGTGCGTGTGTATGTGTGTGTGTTTTTAAACCAATGGTCATTATGACACCTCATTGGCCGGTGCATCCTTGGATTATTCTGTATGTAAGCAGGCGACAGAAAATAGGAAGACTGATGCAGGCTATACGACAGAATAACATGTAAAGTAGTAAATGATATACTGCAGTTGTAATGTATGTATTTAAATATCCTCCACTGCTCAGTATCATTTGGAATGAATAAAATTAAGAATGTTAAGTTCTATCTTTTGTCATCTTTCATTCCAGAGTTTTCGGTGGTAATGGAGGTTTTTGCAGTGGTATATGGTTTCAGGATTGGTATCGAGCTGATGCTGTACCTTCACACAGGGACAGCATCAACTGCCAAAAAAAACTGACATTCGGTATTGTGACAACACTCCGTACTGATGAACAAATACGAGGACATCACTGACCTTCCCAGTTCGCAGGCAACGATTGGACGTCTGAGTTTCTCCTGACTTAGGGCACAGTGCTTCCATTTGGCGGCCAACTCTGCATTTTTGTCAACCTGCGGGGGATTTGGAAGACCACTTTCAATAGTCACACAACAAATTGAATGGACGCGCTCAAATCCGGTTGATGATGGCGCCTAAATGACACTACGACAGATAAACAAACCAAAAATTCAGCCAATATGTCAACTGCTTCCGATCTGACAGCAACGGCAAAAAGCATGTTGAAGTTTGGCACTAGCTAACTAGCAGTTAGCAACCTGGCAATGTTTGTACACGTAAGCGACTGGTTAAAAAGAAGACGCGGAGCCAACCTTCTCGACTTTCTTGGGACCTTTCACCAACTCGTGTCTTTTAGGAATAGTTCCACCATCACATCCCATTTTGGAAGGAGAGTGGGGAAGTCTGAAATATGTCGTGGAAAATGTCAAATCGGGGAAAACAATAAACTGGGACACTTCCTTGAATTGAAACGGATATCCGTCTCCTTCTTCTTCTTCTTCTTATCATTTCTTGGGCAGTTGGTAAACAACGAAATGGTGAATTCCCGCCACCTACTGGTTAATTGCGTGGACCAGAATATCAAATCCGAACAGTCCGCTCTGTTTCCTGTTGATTTTAAATGCCGAATACAACCAAAGGTACATTTGTTTGGACCAATGTGTTCATGACAAAAAAAAAGGAGCTCATAAAAGTTGAATTCAGGAGTTGATCGAGGCATTTTCCAAAGGTGTTCTTGATAATGACCAAAATCATCTAACAAATTGGAACAAAGCTATGACATTGCACTCTAATTTTTTTCTTCATAATGGGAGTAGAGTGACATTTTGAATAAAAATTGCGGAACATCCGTGGCTTGCCTTTTTTCTTCCAAGATGATTTTTTTTTAAATGATCAGCATCCAGGTAAGATGATTCCCTTATCAATTGCTTTATTTAAAATAATTATTTTATTTTCTGTGGAAGATTGATTCGTGGAAAATTGTGCTTTTACACATATGTATATATATATATATATATATATATATATATATATATATATATATATATATATATATATATATATATATATATATATATATATATATATATATATATATATATATATATATATATATATATATATATGTATGTGTGTGTGTGTGTGTGTGTGTGTGTGTACTTTTACTGACCTACAGCAGTTGAATCACGATTTCTGCTTTTATCTGACACAAGTATCTGTTCTTCAATTTAACTCATTCACTGTCAGCCCAGTTAAAATGGATTTTTGCTTATATAGTAGCTATCGATAGCAGTGAGTTGAGTACAGAGTGCTTTTGCCACCTCTGCAAATCTGTCAAGTCAGTACTTGTCGCTACACGATCTGTATTTACTATAGCACAACATCAAAAAATTATCTTAGAATACTGTACCTGTTCAAAATGTAGTTGCACAAAGTTTCTGTTGTTGGGGTTGTGAGTGATCACTTCACACGTTCACAAAGTCTGCACATAAGTGTGTGTGACGTCACATCACGTGAGGTGAGCTGCATCGCTTGGTCAACGATGTTGAGCTGTTCTTCTCCTCGGGCGCTAACCTCTTTTACCCGCACAAACCACTGAGGGCTCCACACATTCCTCGCGTTTCTCAAGTGCTGTCTGTCAGCACCTTCTTCCACTAAAGAGACACTGACAGCCATTAATTATCACACAGGCTGAACGAAGGGCATCACCGTCTGCTGTGTCTCTGTGTTATACGTCTCGTGCACACACCGGTGGAGGGATAACACCTGGCCTCCATTGGCCTTCATCATGTTTGACAAATGAGTCTAAATGTTTTGTCCTCTGGGAGAATCCAATCACCATTAAGTCTGCTCACTCAGCAGGCTCCAGACTCTGAAACTTGCAAAAGTGGCAAGGCATGGCAAGCTGATTGAGCATTTTTTTTCATGATCATACAAGTGTGCTGAATTGTACATGTGCTAGTACGCTCCTCACCCCTTCACTAGTACGAGCACTAGAACCAGGGCTGAGTCCCATCCTGGCCGCCTGTCGTATGGTGTCCCACAGGGTTCCATTTTGGGGTCCGTCCTGTTTCCATTGTTTTTGCTGCCCCTCGGTTCCAATTTTTGAAAAATTTGTATTTTCTTTCACTGCTATGTGGATGACAGTTAGAATTTCTGTCCCACTAAACAAAAGAAAAAAAAAAAAGACACTTTTCCCTTGAGGCCACTTTTGTCTTGTCTGGAAGAAATCAAAGCCTTGACGGAACTAAACTTCTTAAACTTCAACGAAAAGAAAGTTATGGTGCTTGCCCTAAAAACATCTTTCATCATTTGGGTTTTAAATAGGACAATGATTTTAAAATTGTACTGGTAAATTGGTGCTGTTGTTAAATCTAGCTTTATTGTTTCTTTGATCTTAGGCAGCTAGCTAAAGTAGAGCCTTTCTCTTCACAACAACACTTAGAAAGAGTAATCCACGCCTTCGTTACTTTATTACTTTATTTTGTCTTCAGCCAGCCTCCCTCATGTACTCCATATCAAGTTGGTCCTAAATGCTGCTGTTCGCCTCTTACCATAACTCCAATTCCGGCTTCCCTTCACTAGTTCCATGTACATTTTAGAGTTCATTTTAAGATTCTTTTTTTTTTTGTCTGGTTTTAAATGTTCAAATGGTCCAGTCCGAGGTACCTGCCCGTGCCTCAGGATAGCAAAGCCTCAGAGGGGATCAAGCTTTTTCCGTTGCTGGTCCCCTCCTTTGGAATGGCCTTCCATTAACCCGTAGGTAAGCCCCCTCTCTGTCCATTTTTAAAACTCGTACTCCAACACATTTTTATTCTTTGACTTTTGTCTCTGCATTAGGCTTGGCACACACACACACACACACACACACACACACACACACACACACACACACACACACACACACACACACACACACACACACACACACACACACACACACACACACATACTCATCACACATTCGTCTGATGCATTTTCACAAATTTGGGAAATTAAATTATAGTTGCAAAAGCTATTATTTGGTAACATCAAATAGAAACATTTAAGCTTGCATGCAAGTTTCTGCTCGACCTTCGCGAGCAAGGGAAAAATAAAGAAAGCTTAGCAGGTAAGATGGATTTATTTGAACTTGTGATAAAATTAAGAATGTTTCAAACCGGGGCTGGGATACAAATCACCTTTCGCAATAGGGCGCCTTCATTTGTTGTAGCCGCCTTAGTCATTTATAATGCCATGACCAAAAGCCATTGTGGCTTACTCCTTCCACCATGGCTTGAACAAACCGTCAAGCCGCTGAAATCCGTATTTGTTCAGCTGCATTTACCTTGGCGAAAATATGAAGGTCCACTCGCTATCTCCACCCATCTTGCGGTAACCTGTTGCTGCTCTCTCTTAGAAATTACACAACCGCGTGTTTTGTGCAGTCCAGTACGTTCGGCTCGGCAGCCAGGTGGCCATCAGGTGACACTTTTACTGGTCACTGCGAGGATAATTTTGACACGGCCGATTGCTGTTGACTTAAAGATACATCTAACGCGCACACACACACACACACACACACACGGTCCTTCTCCTTTCACCTGTAGCCACGCATGTCTTCAGGTGTACATTTACTATCCAGGTGTGAAAGCAAGGTCCTTTGTAGTTCATCTGAAATCTGCGTGGTGACAGACGCACGGCTATAA
>CAAKHF010006733.1:0-18480 GCA_901007745.1 Hippocampus kuda | reverse complement strand
TGACTTCTCTAACAGTGTCAGTCAGTTTCAATAGTCAGATTTTTAAATCTGCATTGAATTAGTTTTTAACTCAATAAAGAAAAACGTGCGTAATTGCAGCAGATTAATTACAATGAATGTAACCATGTTCGAATATTAATCTAAATCAAATGTCGTGCGCAGTTCTTGCTACAACAATGCTGGTATCACATTACAACAGAAGGCTTTCTACCAGCTATGGATATTATCTTGCACTTTCACCATCAAATCTTTCTCATTTACTTTCTTCCCCGGGAGGAAGATTGAATTTGGTGACCGACTTTCGTTCACCACTCCAGTCGGCCCCTGATTGGTTCTCTTCTTTTTGTCCTTTTGTTCCATCCATTCCATTTTCTAAGTGGTTCTTTTCCTCCTTCTTATGATTCCTTCTTCTGACTGGATTCGGACTATGTGGTTTTTCGTTCATCTTTTATGTGTTGACGAAATCATGACTCAGTTTAATTCTCGTTATCATATCGATGAATGACTTCTATTTTTGTTTTTGTTTCATTTTTTTTCTGGAAAAAATATTTGTGATGAAATGAATGACAAAAATTTTTCGCAAACAAAATTAAAGCCGGTTACTTGCGCACACACACACACACACACACACACACACACACACACACACACACACACACAAACACAAAAAGATCACAGACATGACACAAAACTAAAGTCATTTCAAATGGCCACTTCCTGGCCTTTAGGAAACAATAAAAAATATGGTAGTTCCTCAGTTATATTTTTAGAGTAAGCAAAGGGAAAAGAAAAACCATGTAAATATCCATTTCCCAAAACGAACACCAGCATCAGACTCGATCTGCTTGTTCGTTTCCAGTTAAAAAGTAATGATCACAGTTCAGAAAGCTGTTGCACCAAGTGGACTGGCATGAATCAGGGCTGCAACATGGGTGATGTCAATTGAAACAAAGGGGAGGGTTATCAAAACTTAAAGAAGACAAATCACCACACTTCACTCTTTCACCAACATTCAACTATTAAAATCTGCACCAATCACAACTCGCTCTCTGTGCCTGACATGCTCTGAACCACTTCGTCCAACTCTTTTTCCAGAATTTCTCTTTCTGTTCTAGTTTACATCATACATGTTGGGCTCAACCACTAACAAAATCAAACATAAAACCCCCTCGGCTTCAAATTCAGACTCATGACTCAATCTGATACTCTTTTTCTTTTTTTTTTTTTTTTTTACCTCCAGGACATTCTTACTCTTCCTTGAAGATAACCCTAAATCATTTGAACCCTGCCTTTAAGCTTCAATCCTGACTGTCTGTCCACATACTCTCCTGGTTACACATATAAAAAATATCTACCTTACTCCTAATCGTTATGTCAACCAACTCCGTAGCTTTTCCTGTCATCATCCCAACATTCCATGTACCCACTTTCAGTTTTAAGCTCTGTGCTTTCCTCTTCTCTATTTGTTTACTTTCCTGTCAATGATGTCTTTGCTTGAGACTTGTGTTGTGTCTTCTGTCAGAGGTAAGACTCATTTTCTATTTTTTTCAATCACCCCCCCCTGCTGAGGTACAGGCCTGGAGCAATACAAACAGTTGCAGCTGTTGTGACTGGTTGCTACTGTACTGTGTGCTTCAGCCTAACATAGCATGGCTGTAATTCAGCCACATGAATGGTTCAGCGCAGGGCAACTGTCATTGTCACTTCTAGTCTATCGGGGATGTGTGGTCAGGGTAGGTAAGTGAGGCAGTGCAACCCCATTCTGGCCATTCTCTGCGAGTGAAGAGTTTCAATGAAATAAAGCAAAATAAATTTACGATTCCCGTATTGTCTGCACTATAAGGCGCTTCGGATTTTAAGACACACCTTCAATGAATGGCTTTTTTTAAAACGGTTTTCATATATAGGGCACACAGCATTATAAATTGCATATAATAGAAACCACAATAATGGCTGCGGTTGCACTATGCATCCACTATATGGTGCTACGCTAACGGGAATACAATACAATACAATACAGCTTTATTTATATAGAGCCTTCTCAACCACTGCAGCCATACCAAAGCTATAAGAACTAGTCACAAACAAGTAACTCTACATACAAATGGCATTACAAAACAATAGATGAAAGACAAAAGTTACGAAGACAATAATTCAACAAAAAGGCACTCAAACCTTGTGGGCTCACATCCACAAAGGGCTAAATATCCTTCAAAGTCTTGCTTGTCTCCTTCTTCCTTTGTTTAGACAGTAATTGACTATGCTTTTGGTATTATCTTCATTTCATAATGGCTGCGCAGAGCTCACAAAGTAGTTGTCTGTTTGAGCGTGTGTTTGCGAATGCACATGTCAATTAGTGTTGGGCAGAACCCTTTTAGGTTACAATTGGTTCCTGCTAATAATCACCACGAGATGGCATCGGAACACTAACAGCAAAACAACTCAATGGGGAATAAAAGGGGACTGTGACACCATATATAAGGCGCATCAGATTATAGGGCGCACTGTCGGCTTTTGGGAAAATTGAATGCCTTTAGGTGCACCTTATAGTGCGGAAAATATGGTACATGAAGTTATGTTCAATTTGATCTTTATGGTTTTCTTTTCAATCTTTTTATCATTAAAATAGCTGAGTTTCCATTTCCCATTCAAATGTGTGGACAAGCAGTGAAGAAAGCCAAGCGCCTCCAATGACCACGCACACAAACATTGCGACTCAGGCAGTTGGCCCGTGCACTCACAGAAGCGTCATTGCTGTTTTTATCTTTCTATCTTTCTATGTGTTTTAACACTCATGTGCTGAACATGCTGATCTCCAACAGTCTGTTTCCTATGATTGTGTGTGAGATATTTTGTCTTTCTGATACACCACAAAACCACTGAATGTGCACGGTAGCACCAAGAAAGTACAGTAGTGTTGCCAAAACGTGGCAGTGCTGTGCTGCATTGGTGCAATGCGTAAAAGCCCACACGCACACATACCACAAGAGCAAGCCTAGGCTGGAATGTTCCATTCATGTGTATTGTGGCCACTGTGTTTGGCTTCCAAAAAAATGTAATTGGTGCCTGTCTGGATTTTCTCCGGGTACTTCGGTTTCCTCCCACATTCGAAAAACATGCGTGGCAGGTTGATGGAACACTCTAAACAAGGTGTGATTGTGAGAGTCTATACGTGCCCTGCGATTGGCTGGCAACTAGTTCAGGGTGTACCCCGCCTACTGCCCGAAAACAGCTGGGATAGGCTCTCGCACACCCGAGACCCTTTATAAGTGGATTTGAAAATAACGAGTCAGTAAAGCCTATGAAAACCACCGTCTAGTCACCGCCCCGCAAGTTGCGCCTTTTCCAGAGGAGCTTCTCACCCGACACACACTCGTGACTGAACTCAACTAAACTGGTGATGGAACCAATCAGTTCATGATGTGAACCATTCAAAATGCCAAAGGATTGATTCGCAAATGCTCAGTGACAGATTTATTCTATATGTAGTACGCTTTAAAAAAATTTTCACTGAGCATGCACACCTGTGCACCACTTATGCGCACCCCTGTGAAAAAGTTACATTTGTAGTATAAAAAAAATATAGACCCAACAAAAAATATAAATACACTGGACAGTTTTAGCCTACAATATGGTATTCTTTTAATGATGCTTAAGCGCACAAGTACTTTGGATGCCTTCTTTTGATCCTCCTTCGGGATAACCACAATCCTGGGTAAATAAATTTGTTCCTGTTATTTGTTACAAAATTTTGAGCCAATCCCTTTTGTCTTCTTGTTCACTTCAAGTGAGATGATAATGGGGCACACACTGCAGCTGCTACTGCATCGATGAAGGAGTCATTATCTTTCATGCATATTTGTGAACCAGTCATGCATTTGCCCAGCACATCCCAGATGCTGTTGGAGTCATCTGCTCAGCACACACCCTGCTGTGAGGAAAACTCAACTTCCTCACTTCTTTCCATCTATTGCCCCCCCCCTCTCTCTCTCTCTCTCTCTCACTCTCTTTTTGTGGTACCATGTGCACTGCAGAGACCAGGAGAAGTAGGTGAAAGTAGAGGAGCAAGATGACATTGTCTCTCTACTGCGCTTCAGGAGAAGGTAAACAATGACGCCTGCCAAGAGGGCCCAAGGGATGAGTCCTAATGTGGCTAGGGCGGTGGAGCAGAGAGTTCCCTCTTTTGTCCCTTGGGCATAAGAATGTTGATTAAACATGTCCTCAGCCTTAGATATTGAGTAATTGGACGAAGAGCAAATGTCAAGTGTTTGTTAATTTCGGTGTTATGCGGTGGTTTATAGTGTGTGATCAGTGAAGGGCAGTGAGCCGGGGCTTCATGATGCGTGACCCTGGGCCTTGATTAACACGCACCGTTATGACCTATGCTTTTCTGTCATGATAGGTGTTTTTGTGTGTGTTTGTTTTGACTATGACACAGAGCATTTCTGTTTGCTTTTGTTCTGATATTTGGCGTTTACCAGGTTTGTGAATGGCGATTTGTGTACAGTGGTACCTCTACTGGAACGTCTCTTAATACGAACTTTTCAAGCTACGAAACGCCTCAACAGGAAAATATTGCCTCATGTTACGAAAGAAGTTTCAAGATATGAAACGTAAAAATACAGTGTGGGCTGTGACTCGCAGCTACGGGTTTCCTGAACGCATCATACTTCTAGTTGCTACTACCATTGGCTACTACCGAGCATCATCGTGGCATCCCATTGGCTAAGAGGGACTTCTATGTGTGTGTAGATAGGCGCCATGAGGTGTTCCAATAGTTTCTTTTTAGATTAGAGCATTTACATGGAAAATGCGTCTGTACTTACAAAATTTTCTAGTTACGAAATTTCTTTTGGAAACAATTAATTTTGTAAGTAGAGGTACCACTGTATATGTTGCCTTGTGATTGGCTGACAACCAGTTCAGGCTGTACCATGCCACTTTCCTGAAGTGGGATAGGCTCAAGCAAGGAGAAAGGACTGATGGATGTTTCCCTGGATCTCTTGTTCATGCCTTCCCCGTCTGCTTGCTATGTCCCTGTCTTCACCTGTTCTCATCAGCCTTGCTCCCCTTGTGTCACAGAATATCAGGGCACTCATTTCTTTTCCAGGTGTTCCTTGTAGCCCAGTCTGTTTGTATTTAGTTTCCTGGTTTTCATTCATTGGGCCTCTGACAATAGACCAATGTCAAATATCATGTGCCGTATGCTCCGTGTTCCTACGCCCTCGATGGTAAGTCTATCTTGGTCTCCGCAGTATTTGTTTTAGGGAGTTTTTGTTCCTTCCTATTTTTTGATACTATGTTGGTTTTTGTTAATAAGAACTCCTGCCCCCCTTGTCTGCTTCCTTGTGTTTGGGTCCACCATTTTCCTGCACACCAACCTGAAAATGTTTATGAACAACAGCTATTGAAACATATAAGATTTGGTACAAAATTCTCTTCGACGGCAAGCCTAAATCAATGAAGAAGGAAATTTAAAAAAAAAAAAAATATCAGAAATGAATGGCAGGTAAGGGATGAAAGGCACACGGTTGGGCTGTGGGAGTCTTGCTGAAGATGAGATATAGTCCACTTGTGGCTTATTCATTACATCTCCCTCTCTTTGCCGGTCGGAACCAAGGTTCTAACTGTTCTGGGCGGCACCTCTGGGCAGGATATCAGCAAGTGGACAAATGGGACAACAATGCAGCAACCTGGGCATACAGTTGGTGCACCCCACTCCCTAACCCGAGCAGTGTAGGTGGGGCTGTGTTACAGGGAAGTAAATCTGTAAGGACCAAGGGGGAGGGGGCAAAGCAGAGGCTTCGATGTCAAGGAGAGACACGTGACCTGGTTTGCTCCTGGTTGGGCGCGTTCTATTTCACTGAACCATTTGGGACATTAGGGAACCTTGTTCGAGGGTAAGGCAAGGTGGGTCGAGAAGATTAGTGGGAAGGGCATGGATCTCAGCACACCGATTCTTGGCGTACACAATATGGAGGAATTCTACTCTATTGTTTATGTGTACGTTAGACAAACTGATTTCATGCAGCATGTCAGTCATTAACATGGTGACAGTTTGGGTGTGAGCGTAATCAATTTTAAGCATGGACAAGAGTTGGTTCATGGTTTGTCCACTTGATTTAGTATTTCGCTATGTATATTGAGAACTAGGATGGTACCTGTAACCATTTGCTGAGTAGCTGTAAATTAACCCTTTCATGCACCCTGTAACCTGATCATTTGATAAGCTGTCCACTGTAGTAACCGCTGTCCCCGAAAGGGATAAGGACTTTTTTGTAATGTTTTGACACATTTGTGATCCACCCTGGGTGCACCCGCGTGACACATGCATTTCAAACTTATCGAAGGCTCCGTTGAAGGAACTTCATACATCTGACAATTGTCTCACGCATCACCTGCCAAACGGGCTCGTAAGTTTTTATGAACACCAGCCAAAATGAATTTGAACCCGCATTTGATAAGATTTGATTTGATAAGATAAGAAAACCTTGATTTGTTTCCCAATGGAGAAATTCCCAATTCACAGCAGCAAAGGTATGAAAGGAAGAAATAGAAGAACAAAATATAGGAGCTGCTGTAAAGGTAGCCACTCTCGCGGCGCCATCTTGAAGTCAAAATAACAAAATAATAAGACGTGATGCGTGTTAATTTGGAACCTTGCATACATCCCATTGCCCAGACGCGAGTACTCTCAGGGCACTTGTTAACCTTAATAGGCAAAGGAAAGGCACGGTACGATTGGTCTGGCCAGAGAGATGGAATTTCAAATTTCAGAACAGTTAACTGATAGCTTCATAGACAAGTGGAAATCCTTGCATATGTCTCAACTCAACTCAACTCAACTCAACTTTATTGATAGAGCACTTTAAAACAACCAACATTGTATACAAAGTGCTGAACATGGAGCAAATATCATATATACAGCAATAAACAATAAAACAAATTAATAACAAAGACAGTAGAAAGCACAAAAACAGTAAAACTAAAAATATTGTCTCACGCTTAGTCAAAACCTGAACAATAAAAATGAGTTTTGAGACAAATTTTAAAGATGGGTAGTGAGGGGGATTGCAGAACGTTCAGTGGGAGGTCATTCCAAAGAGAGGGACCAGTAACGGAAAAGTCTTGATCACCTCTGAGCCCCTGCTTAGTTCTTGGTACCTCTAGTAGTGTCTGGTCCACAGACCGGAGGTCGTGGGCAGTTGTGTAGGAGCTCAGATAGGTAAGCTGGAGCGAAGCCCTTTAAAGATTTGAAAACAAATAAGAGGATCTTAAAAAGAACTCTAAAATGTATCGTGAAGGAGTTATGTGCTCCCTCTTCCAAGTACCAGTCAAGAGGCGAGCAGCAGCATTCTGGACCAACTGGAGAGGCTTCATGGAGGATTGAGTGACTCCAAAGTAAAGTGCATGACAGTAATCCAGCCGGGATGTGACAAAGGCATGAATGATTCTTTCAAAGTGCTCACGAGAAAGGAGAGGCTTGGCTTTAGCCTGCTGCCTAAGATGAAAGAAGCGATGGCACCAATTTGCCGGTCCAATTTCAAATCACTGTCCAGTTTAAGACCCGAGTTTGAGACTGTTAGCTTGAAATGAGGAGCCAGGGGGGCCCAAATCCGCGGGATAGGATGAGATACATGGAACATAGGTGAGCGTCAGGATGTTCCAAGACAGTCGATGTATGTGCAGTCGCCTTCTGTTCTGTTCCACTTTTTTCAGACTTTTGACAGTTTTATTTGTAAAATGGGTGGACCGAGTCGTAAAAATGTTCGAAAACATTGCTCGCACTTTGAGTGACGGAGACTTTGATGGCTCACTAACATCCATTCGTGATCTGAACTGCTTCATCGTCATGAGGGTCACGGGGGGTGCTGGAGCCTATCCCAGCCGTCTTCGGGCAGTAGGTGGGGTACACCCTGAACTGGTTGCCAGTCAATCGTAAGGCACACTGAGACAAACAACCATCCACGCTCACACTCACGCCTAGGGACAATTTAGAGTGCTCCATTAACCTGCCATGCATGTTTTTGCAATGTGGGAGGAAATCGGAGAACCCGGAAAAAACCCCACAGGAAAACATGCAAACTCCACACAGGAAAGCCGGAGCCGGAATCGAACCCTGCACCTCCGCATTGTGAGGCTGGTGTGCAAAACAGTCGATGACTGGGCTTTTCCGGCTCACAAACATGTTTTGTTCTTTTTTATTTTTTTGTCAAGGTAATATTTTCCTCTCAAATGAATAATTCTGAATGGCCACCAACAGAACCACTAAGCAAGAAAAAATTGTCATTGCGATCACCCTTTTGATCTGTCGCTCGGAGATCCTCTCGTCTCCGTCATTAGTATTATTTTGCTGGAATATGCTCTAAATGTGAACCCTGCGATTGTTGTATTACTCCCAGACCAGACAGTCACAATCTAATGAGCATCATCTCCATCTCGGGATGCTAACCGAGACTCCCTGCTCCCCTTTGTGTGGCTGGACATGTGTCTAACTGAATGATGAATGACCCTGTTTCTCCTCATGTAATTGGCTCCTTGCTGCTTGGCCTGAGACTGGCTGCATGTCTGCTGGGCAGCCACCTCCATATGTCAATCACCAACCTGCTGCTGCTTGCCTCTACCTCTGATAGCTATGCTAATGCACAGCCTCTGAGTCTCATTGGCTGAACCTTCGCTGGTCCAAGCTAATCCATTAAAGCTGTGACAGTAATAATCTCTCCCCAAACACAGGGTTCCCTGTGTGCTAAACGTTATTTGACCGTTCCTGTCACATTGCTCTTTGCTGGGTACAGAAGTGAGGTGATGGATGAGTCCTACCCGGGCTTATTCATTCATCACCTTGGGCCACTTTGTGAGTGGGCGTCTTCTATATTTCTACTGTTTTGTTGGGAATTATGGAGTACTTGCAATTAACTCACTTCGCTGGTGTTTCCATCGGGGGTGTTGTTTTTGAGTGTTAATTCATTTCTTTTGGTGTTATTTTGTAGAGTTAATCGTTGCATTTATTTATTGTTCATCTTCATGAATGTCACCATTACACGACCCATGAAAGCTTAGTCTGACAAAATATTAGCAGTTGACAAATATACTGACAAGCACAGTTGGCGAGTGGACTGTAGGATTGTTTATTATTATGTAATTACACAGACTCCAAGTGATTGATGTCATCAACCTGACCAAATATACACTCTGGAGCGCACCCATTAACCTTCGCCGTTTATTTTTACTTTCTCTTTAACAGCTGTGGCAGCACGGCGTGTTAAAGGAATCCACTTGCCACATTAAACACCTAAATACTTAATTGTAAAGTGGAAACTCTAAAAGCAAACATAATTTGTTCTGTGAAAATCACCAATTTGGTCAAATTAAGACTACTGCTGCTCTCTTAGGAAATAACAGAAATGTAAATAATCTGTTAAAGCAGGGGTCCCCAATCCCCGGGTCGCAGACCGGTACTGGTCCGTGGGTCATTTAGTACTGGGCCGCACAGACAGAATAAATAGCTTACATTATTTCAGTTTTATTCATTTCGGAATCTCAATGATGTTTTATTCGGAAAAATTACCCGATTCTCTGTTACATCCATGAACAGGTCAAGGCGCGCTTCTCTGTCACGTGATAGGTTACCGCTAAAATGAAACCCAGGAGCTAGCAAAATGAGGAAAAAAAAAACAAACGTCATTGGAAAGTTTCTTTGGGAAGGGGAAAAGGCCCAGCTAGGAGACAGAAGATGTGATTTTCAAGAAAAAGAAGGCTACATTTAATAGACAGTAAAGGAGTCTGACTTAAAATACAAAGTTAGCTCAAGGGGAGACTCCCACGCACCAAGCCCACTGTGCATGATATGAGGCGATGGGGAGTCGTATTTTTCATGCACTTTTTTATTTGCAGTGTATGTTATTTTGAAGGCACATTTAAACATTACCACAGTGACCAGAGAGCGTTCGGGGCAGATAGGACGTTCCTAGTGTCATGATTTGTGTTTATCATTATGTTTAGAAAATACCACAATTTTCATGCAAGTCATATCATATTATTATGTCGTATTTATACGTCACACCTTCAAGGCCGGCCCCGGAAAATATTGTCTGACATTAACCCGGTCTGCGGTGCAAAAAAGGTTGGGGACCTCTGTGTTACAGGGTCAAAACTTCATGCACAAGCAAGGTTTTAAATTCTTAACTGTAATACAGATGAAAAAAAAGGTAAACCTCTGTTAATAGTACATGAAGAAATAGTAAAATGTTGTCATGTTTTAAAGAGCAGGCAGGACAGAGATATGTGTATTACTTTTCCATGGCATAATAAGTTCAATTTTTAGTTCTGTGGTCTTCATCATATTTCCTTTTTTCTTCCGTCACTGGTACCCTCACAGGGCGGCATGATGGGGGACTGGTGTAAAAACACAATGAATGCATGTCCTAAACAAAAATGAATTCAAAACAAGTTTTTAAACACAGAAAAGGTGTGGTCTGATATGTATAGTTAATATTGCACTGCACAGCACTGCAGCTAACCCAACACAACTAACTAAGTCAAACTTAATCAAGAATGAAAATAGAGTCCCAGTCAGAAATAATAACCATGCAAAATATTTACTTTTTAAAGGGGAGTGGATGTCCCATATTTCTGTAGCATGTTACATTCTGCGATTTATGTGACGAGAGTGCTTTGGGCAAGCTTCCACTATATGAAATGACCCTGTCAGGGCGCATTGCAGGCAAAGGGCAAAGGCCTTTTCAACCCGTCACAAATTCTTACCAGTGGAGTTAATTCCACCCCTCCCCCTCCCTCCCCCACCAAAAATAAATAAATAAATAAACTCGGTAAGCCTAGTTTCATGAGGAAAAGTCCACTGCTTTGTCAATGCCTGAGTAGTTCCGAGTTGAAATGGATGTTTCTACATATCAAAATCAAACCACTTGCTGCAACAGGACCCTCTTAAATGTAATCTAATAAGAGCCACGGATTTGCTAACACTTCACTTTTAATACGATCACACTGATGCGTCTTTCCTTTTGTCAAGGCTGGCTGACATGACGAAAAGCACTGCTGTAATCTGAGGCCGAAAGGAAGTGGATGATTGTATGAATAAAGTCTGACCATGAAAGTCATTTCTACGTTTTTATTTGGTAGACTGGCGCCTATGCGTTCATAAAAATTTTCATGCCGGCGCAAGTCTTCTACCGTGTTTGGGGCTATGTTGCGCATGTTTGTGCATTCCGGCGCACAGAGTTGCCTCACCCTCGACTCATTTGACAATTTTGGAATAGAAAGTAGTCTGTGCTCAACGTAAAAATGGGCAGATTGTAATTTTCATGCCAGGGCAATGGTCTAGTTCGGCATGTTTGTGCGTTTGGTTGATGCGCTACGCCTTACTGGGCGTTACTGCTGCGCCCCCGGCGCATCTTGCAATTTGGCAAAAATCTACGCTAAAATTTTTAATGGCTAAAAGGTGGTGTAATTCGATTTTAGTGCATCAAGGCTCAGGCAGACAAATTCAGCCCTGCGCAATCTTGTATGGTGGGCGTCATGTTATTTTCATTCATGAATATTATATTTAATAAATATACAAACCAGTTTGGGACAATGTCTCTGAAACATTTTAGAAATGAAGTCATTGTACAATTTATTCTCATCATCATTTTAAAATACCTTCATAGCACATTGGCGGGGGCGAGTGTCACATTCAGACTCATGATCGGGGTTTGCAAGACTGTCTCCAGTCTCCCCACGTCACTGCGGTCAACGACATCATTCGCAAGGGGAGAGCATGCAGCTTACCTGCCAATGTCACGCACTGACTCCAGCGAGTCTGTTTCTGTTTCCATATTGTCCAACCTGGCGTACTCGTCATACTACGCCCAGACTGCCCTGATTTTGATGCAAGATGCATCATTTGATGCATGATAATGTCGGCTGATATAAATATCGAGAACATTGCAATCATGACAACAGGATCACCTAAATTCTAATGATGTACTTTTGAGTTAATTTTGTTGTCAGTTTTTTTTTAAACACCACAGTAAATGTATTGTTTTACGCAACCAATACAGCAAGCTACATTGGACCTCGACTTGGCATTCCTCTTTGGCTTTAGTGGAGGCTTGCACTCGAGTGTTCCTGTTCTTTCTTCAAGGATGATCTCTTCCTTGATAAATTTGTCTTTTCATCATGGAACTGGTGGCAATGTGCCAAAACAAGACCCACATTTAAGTCCCTCAGTGACTGACTGACTGATTTAAAAGTCGGCCTGCTTTTGACAGATACAGTCAAACACGAGCAGCCCGCTAAGCAAAGTCATATGTGCAGCCTGAGTTTGGCCTCCAGTCTCAACTTTAATTTGTCATTAATATAGGCTATCGCATTTCATCTAAATCCTCATCTGACACACTGTGTTTCCACTTAGGAAGTCAACATGGGAGAAATTGATTATAAAATATTTTAAATCGCCTCCGTGTGTTTTGCTTTGTTTGTCTTTAAAAGTAACAGCTGAATGTTGTTGAATTTTGGCCAGCAAGGTTATTTAACATTGTTTTGTTTCTTAGCACAGTTACTTATAATACTGGCCTAACCACATGTTATTGATTCTCATCCTACAGTCGAGATTATTAAAGTGCGGCGATCAAAAACATGAATAATTGCGTGTATGCATGTAAAAATACATAAATATATAAAATCACAAAAACAAGAAAGCACAAAAAATGCTAACTGAATTGGGAACACTTCAAAGTGTTCCCAATTCACTTCAGATGTACGTAAACTTGACATTTCACTGACTTATTTTGAAACAACTGTATGTTTCTGACGAGGTATTTTTGATTCCTCGTCCATGTGTCCCTTTTCTTTCACTCTAAAGCGATGATGCCCAAGTCCTATGTGATGCTCAAAGTCCTATAGGCCCCTATGCAGCCTCTTTGTCTTCCTCTTTGTCTCCCTCTTCCAATGCTCTGATTCAAATGATCGTTGTCAGACTTCTCAGAGCTTACTGATGAGGGAGATATCTAAAACAGGCTGGATAGGGGCTCTTGAGGACCGGACTTGGGCACCATTGCTATAAAGCATTCTACTAAACGATGAACATTAAACATATTTTGAAGAAACTTCAGTGTACAAACTTGCTCATGCTGCCTTTGTCAGACAAGTCAAAAAAGTAGACACAAAATTAGTGTTACTAATGTGAATGTATGTAAACCACAGTCCCTGAATGAATATATTTCAAAATCTCTTCGACTTTATGGACTGCCCCTGGAAACTAGATCCAAAGTGACGTATTTCTCCACCATGTGGAAAAAAAAGAGGAAGCCTCAGATTGAAGGACCAGTGGTCTTGGGGTCACGGTGATGTGCTAACTAAAGTGTAAGGGCTGTCACACAGGGCTGGACAATAGCGCTGACAAAAATGTCAGGTGAAAAACCTGGGACGACATGTGTCACTTTAATTCTGAAACAGAGGCCAGCGTGGCAAGTTCAGTGTCCGGAGTGCCTGTCCGAATCCTACTCACTTTCCCCCTAATCTGAAGGAAACCATTTATGTCCAGAGCCAGATGCAGCTGCAGGGTGAGAAGGGACAGCCTGACAGAAAACACTGATTTCCTGAGTAAAAACCAAGGGAACAGGACACTTTAGGTCTGGGCGAATCAGACACTCACCCTTTGAGACAACAGTGATTTACAAGATGACAATGACAAAACAATGGTGAAAATTATCTTAATAGGCCTACATTCAATTGAACTATTTACACAATCTCAGACAATAACTGACTAACATTTGAAAAGTCAGCTGTGAAACATTTTGACTACAGTTCTTTGCTTTGCCATGCTACTTTGTGAAGATGTACTTTTGCTGATTTAAAGAGCTGGTTTGTGAATGTGTTTTGCTGATTAATATGAAAAATGGAGAATATTTTATAGGTCAAATATTATGAGGCGCAGGGTTCAATTCCGGCTCTGGCCCTTCCTGTGTGGAGTTTGCACGTTCTACCCATGCCTGTGTGGGTTTTCTGCGGGTATTCCGGTTCTCTCCTACATTCCAAAAACATACACGGTAGGCTAATGGAACACTCTGAATTGTCCCGTGGTGTGAGTGTGAGCGCGGATGGTTGTTTGTCTAAGGTTATTATTTTAACACGAACCAACAAACTTGGGAATGCCCTTCTTAAAGCAATCCAAATCTTGAATGTTGAAGGACAATGAAAACCTTGATAAAGAAAGCCACGGCGTTCGATTAAATAGGAGTTTTGAAGGACTTTTGTTTACTTTGGAGTCAGCCAATCCTCCATTACAAATCTCCAGTTGGTCCAAAATGCTGCTGCTCACCTCTTGACTGGTACTCGTAAGAGGGAGAACATAATTCTTCCTCCGGCATCCCGTCACTGGCTCCCGATACATTTTAGAGTTCTTTTTAAGATCCTATAATTTGTTTTCAAATCTCAAAATGGTCTTGTCCCACCGTACCTGTCTGAGCTCCTCCATTCCTATGCACCTGCCTGGTGCCTCGGGTCATTGGACTGGACACTATTAGAGGTACCGAGAAATAAGCGGAAGCTCAGAGGGGATCGAGCCTTTTCCGTTGGTGGTCCCTCTCTTTGGAATGACCTCCCACTGAACGTTCGGCAAGCCCCCTCGCTGCCCATTTTTAAAACTCATCTTAAAACTAATTTTTATTTTTTGGGTTTTGAGTCAGCATGGGACTTGATTTTTAGTTTGACTGTTTTATGATTTTTATTGTCTTTGTTCTTAATTGATTGTTTTCCTGTTTGTTGTTGTATATGATTTTTTTTCCCCCCATGAAGAGCACTTTGTATACAGCAGTGGTTGTTTTAAAGTGCTCTATCAATACAGTTGAGTTGAGTTGAGTTGAGAACTTACATTTGAAACATAACAAAAAGTCACCATTTCACCCCCCCCACCCGACCACATTTCCACCTCTGACCTTTTACCTCTTGAGTGTCTTGCTTCTGACGTATTTGCCCCTTCCCACATATGATTTCCCTTACTTTAAATTTAAACAGTGAGCATGCTGAAGCTCGGCCATCAACGTTGGAGGTAAACATCTACCATGTTGATGAGAGCTAAAAGAATCGAGTGAGTCACTTAGAAGGCGCGGACATACATACATCAAATTATGTTTGACATAGTCAATCCAGAGGTTGGGTCACGCCATGTCTCCTGTCATTAGCCCTGCTCCTATTGCCTGCCACCAAATGCATGGTGAAGTGATCAAGGAGCATGTGTAACTTGACACTTTCCACATGAGTTGATTACTGCCATTAGTGTTGAGATTGACTTATTTAGCTGCGCCCTGGACACTATGGAATACCTAAAGCCAACATGATCTAATAAATAAATAAATTCCCACCATCCACACCAATGAACTTTGGTTAAATCTTTTCATATGTATATATATACAGTATATACGTACTTGATGGATTTTGTGTCATTTTATTGTGACGACTGTGGTCCACTGACTGATTTATTTGAATGTTTTCCAAAAGCACTTAAAAACGTACTTGTTACATAGGTAGCGGCAGAAAGAATAGATTTTTTTTTAACTTTCATTTATTTTGATTTGATTTTAACCCTTTGAGGGACAGCGGTTACTACAGTGGACAGCGTATCATGTTATCAGGTTAGAGGGTGCATCAAAGGGTTAATGATTTGTGTTTTTTATTTTTTTGTATTAAATCTGCAATGTAAAATGTTGTGATTCTATATTTCACGTGCTGTATTTCTGACCAGAGTTGCAGAGTTCAATTCTGGCTCCGGCCTTCCTGTTTAGGGTTTGCATGTTCTCCCCGTGCCTGCGTGGGTTTTCTCCGGGTACTCCGGTTTCCTCCCACATTCCAAAAACATGCATGGGCAGGTTAATGTAACGCTCGAAATTGTCCCTTAGTGTGATTGCCGATGTGTGCGAATGGTCGTTCGTCTCTGTTTGCCCTGCGATTGACTGGCGACCAGTTCAGGATGCACTATCCCAGCTGCCAGAAGACAGCTGGGATAGGCTCCAGCGTGTCCATGACTCTTGTGAGGAAAAGCGGATTAGAAAATGGATGGATGGATGGATGGATGGATTTATGACTGCATTTCAACCATGTAAAGCACTTTGTGAGTGCTCACTATGACAAGTCCCAGATGAATGAAATTTCCTTATGTACCCTGCCTGTATGCTTTGTATGATCTCCCAGTATTTTATATGTTTTTAATCATCATATTACAATCTCTTCAAGCTGCTTGGAAGTCAAGCTATGACAGGTTAAAGAACCACCTGTTGCTTGGCATGCGCTTGACATTGACAGCCAGCACGTGCTTTCCGGTTGTTATTGATTTTTGGACAAGGCACTGCTGTCTTTTTTTTTTTTTTACTTGCTTTTACCCCATATTGTTTGCAGCCCTATTGTGTTTAAAATACACCTCTACAAGCTTTACTGAGAGGGGAAATTCAATTTCAACATTCCATAATAGACATATGGCGCAGGGCACAGCTTAATGCAGTTGGTGCCGGCAGACTTCATTGTGAATATTGAGGCGGAGAAAATCACAACAGGCATCTATACCAGAGCGCGAAATATAGATAAAAACGACGCTAAATTGAAGTCCCCGACAAAAGCATGTTTAAATATGGTGAACACATTTTGCATCAGTGTATTTTTGTTGTTTTTGAACATAAGATATAGAGACTGCTTCTATTAATTATTATCAGGCAGAATAAATGTGGAGGATATATTATGCTTGGTAGTCTCGAGATATTCAATAGAATTAGAATTTTTTTTTTCCTCGTGTACTTAATCAAACATTCCCTTTGCAAGCAGCCTCATGCTTATTTTAGAAACAACATAAGGACACCTTTTTTAATGAAAGAAAAAAAATTGTACTGAAGTGAACTCAATCATAGGTTCACACACGTCCACACTTTATAAAATATAGCTTTTATTTATTTATTTATTTATTTATTTATTTATTTATTTATTTATTTATTTATTTATTTATTTTACTTTGCATTACATTTATTTGAATCCGGATACTGTGAAATGAAAATTATAGGATAAGAATATTTTTGCACTTCAGAGGTTAGGCTCAGTAGTTTGCATTCAACTGGGCAAACTGCTGCCTTCTGAGAGTTGGCCTTTGGCCGCATAATTTTCAGTGCACACGATTTGACAGTGATGGATTTGGGCCTAATTACAAATCATACAAAGCAAATAATTAAAATGTGAGAGTGGTTTTTTTTTTTGTTGTTGTCCTTATGTTTTGTTTTTGCTGACCAGTGACCACGATGACTCGGACAAAGGATGGAGCATGAAAACAACAATCATAGCTCTCGTTAATTAACCGATGCTATTATAATTATCTGAATATTTATTCAATTATGATTTATCTTATTTGAATGTTTTTGCAAGAGGGTGTTACAGTCGCCTTCGTTCGCCTTTTTTTTCGAGTGATACATTTCCGCAGTTAAGGATTGGGAAGAAATAAATACTGAAGCAACCGCGGCACTATGGTTCCAATTCAGTGAAACGTAGAGTTTGGGAATCGTGTGACGCATCGTTCATGCATTCAGCTTGCTGCAGCGCTGACCTATATTTCATACAGACAGGCGCACATTTCCGGCAGCTTTCACAACGCATTTATCTTGCGCGCAGTCTGCAGAGGCGAACCAATTAGGGCCTGTTGGCGCTCACATAGTGCGAGATGGCGAATACCGGAAAATGTTTGCACGCTGGATTTGGCTTTTTAAATAATGCCTCTCTCACGCCTTAGTAAATATAGCGCGTACCCGTTGGCATTTAAAAAAAAATATGGAGGAGTTATTATTCCTACGTAACGTTATGTTGCCGAGATTTTTTTGATTCAAAGGTCGGGACGATATAGTACTTTAATTTCACACGTTAAAATCTAAAGGAAAACATATTTTTTAATTTGCTTCTGGTATTTCAGATCATTGATGTGTTTTTGGGTGGGCGGGGTTTTTTTGGGGGGGTGCAGCGTTTTGGTTTGGGCCTCGTATGCAGTGAAATGTGGAATCGAAACAACAATATCAAGACATTTAATTGTATATCGAAATATTCAGACCGCTCATCGCGATAATTATGCCCGTAGCCTTAAGTAATTATTGCCTGAAGTGAACGGTTAACTATTTACAGCAACATAATAATAATAATAATAATAATCATATACTGAAATAAGTGAAAATGCTAAATATAAATTCTTATGCTGAATCAATCATCTCGTAAAATAAATTTCAGCACTCAATTTAAATTCGTGGTGATTTCTTTTGATTTTTATGGATGAAAAATAATCACGCATCAATACTCATAAAGGGAATATGCACGGTATAGTCACAATTCCTCTATGGACGATTCTGGTTTGTGCTCGCCTCTTCGATAAAAGGCTCAGAGGATCGTTGGCGTCCGACAGTGATAAATGAGCTCCTCTTTGCACTTTTTGTGCATTTATTTATTTATAATCCCCCCCCCCCC
>CAAKHF010006731.1:6993-22238 GCA_901007745.1 Hippocampus kuda | reverse complement strand
AAATCACACAGCACACCACCAAACAAAATTGTCACAAAAAGAGGATATATGTCAACTTCATCCTTTTTGCCATCTAATAGAAGACCATTTATTTGTTCTTTCTGTCACTACAAGTTTCTGGCATAGATAGAGGGACAAAGATCCATTATTTGTTATTAATAAATATTTTTCTCACCAATTTGGTCCGCGGCATACCGTTATAGCTCTCATGGCACACTAATGTGCCCCGGCACACTGGCTGGGAATCAGTAGTCCGGATAGAGACTGTTCAACTTTAAATCATGCAGAGCCTCCAAATTTCAGCCTGCCAGATTCCTGTAGTCCCCTTTCATGTACATGTATAATACTTTTAATCAAATGTTTTTTACAAAAAACAGCCAGAGTTACTAATTGAAGATAGCACACCTACCCTTTTTTGCAAACATGGTTAAGAAAACAGAGGTCTTCCAAACGCTTGTTACAAGAATGCTCGCTGACACCGGCATAAAATTCATTCGCTTGGGAGAACGAAACTGTGTCGTTCCAATTTTCTGGTCTCCAGTATTGACGCACCCTATATTGTTCTTTTGGCCACTCCAACAACCGTTTGCCCCGAATGTGAACAGGGCATCACTACACAACACGAGAAATTTCGTCAAACAACTCACTAACAATGGCAAAGACCAGTTAACGGAACAATTAACAAAAATACAGTACAATGGCTTACTGGCACTCTGCATTCTGTGAATGTCGTCACTCACCAGAGATTGCCGAACCAAAGTATTTTCGTTGTTAAGTGCGTTACGATGCGTCTATCTATGAATTTGGGTGGGTTACGTTTAAAAAAAACAAAAAAAAAAAACAAAACCTAACGATACTATGCTTGAAATTGTCTTAGCTGTAGCTTTTACTCAAAAGATGGTTGGCCAAGTTAACGTCGCTCTTGAATTATAAAGGACACTGTCATGTCTAGTCCTTGCATTCAATAACCATGTTTTTAGCCCCTTAATACAAGTTAAAACTCAAGCCAGCTAAGCGCAATCGTGGTGTTTGTTCATGCTGTGCTCGCACGCGGGACGCTTCTTCAATACTTCACGCTGGAGCAATAAGATGTACCCTAAAATGACAAGGTGGCTGTTGTGAACGGATGATAAAGCTAAGAAACAGCCATCCTCACCTTGAACAATCCTGCCATATTTGCTGAAGTACTGCTCCAAGGCCTTCTCGGTAGTCTCGGTATTCAGCCCGCCGATAAACAGCTTGCCTGGTCGGTCTGCCTCTGCCATGCTGCACAAAAATCAACTTCTATAAACAAAATTGTCTAAGGAATTGTAAACATTTTTTCTTTTAAAGAAGCGTGCGCCATAATAGGTAAATAAAGAGACATGAGGCGTAACCTACCTTGCTTGGGTTGTTGAGGAAGCAAAATGGCGATAACAGTGCCCCCCACCCCAGCTGCAGCACGTTCGTTACTCGAGGCGCGAAACGAAGCGGGCGTTTGATTGTAAACAACAAGAAGATAGCTTTCCGTCGGCCACTCAGGATGTTATAAAGGAAGAGACAATACCTCGATATGAGTCCTCTTAATGTTGATGTGGCACAAAAAGTCGAAAGGCGCCACAAAATAGAAAAGAACGCTTTTCAACAAGCGCACTCAGGCTCCACCCCTTCTTCTTCGCTGTCTTCTTCCTGTTTGGATTTGATTGGCGTGTGGCAACCAGCATACAGGTGCATTACTGCCACCTACTTTATTGGCATGTGGAAAAGAGGAAAAATCAACATCAACTGTCAATTTAATTATTCTTCCCGATTTGTGCCACTGTGACCTCGAGTGGGTTAACTCGTTTTAAAAATTTGAGATTAGGTGCAGAAAATAAATGGGAAAATATATATTTTATTATGCAACTCAACTAAATTTTATTTATATGACACATCAAGAACAACCACGGTTGAAAGTGGTACACATAAACACACATCGAATTCGATAGCAATACTTTTTAAAGAAAAAAATAATTAGAAACAACAAAACAATACCATTGTAACAATTCAAATACTGTACAATATTGTTACTGTTAAAATAGATTACATTAAGTGGATTTTAAAATAACAGTAAATTACTGTTATTTTATAGCGAAATTCTCTTCAGCAGTGGTTTTCAACTTTTTTCAATGGTAATTTTCTACTTTTAATAAAAAGGAATGGAATAAAAGAAAAAAGGCAGTTATATAAAAATGAATGATATTGGTGAGGTGCCTTTAGATTGTCAAATGAAGATCGAAGAAATCGCGAGTGACTTTTATGACTTTTATTGTGAATTCCGCGACGCCAGCTTTTGTGTTGAGCGCATCGTTTCCGCGTCACGTGCAATAGTGAAACGTCACCGTTGGTTGCGCTTGAGGCAGACAGTACAGAGTGAGGCAAGGCGGAAACTGAGCGCAGCCTTTGCTGACGTCGCTGCGTTTCGGCCAGGCAGTACAAGAACCAGCTATCCTTGTTCCACCAGCGCACCCTTTTTTCGGACAAGATATATTCCCTTTTGACGCAGGCTCGAAACTTGACGACTCGCACATAAAATGAGACGGCGAATAGAGTTTGGTTATTGGCTGCTTTTCTTTTTCGTCTCACGTTTCTGCCCGTGCTCGGCGTTCTATCTTCCGGGTTTAGCCCCAGTTAGTTTTTGCGAGGTCGGCAAAGGTGATGCAGATTGCCAGGTAGGAAAGAAGTGATCAATCTCTCGTTTCGGTAACGATGCAGTGGATTTTCCGCCGAATTCGGCGCCTTTGCCTATGTTTGGTTTCAATGTTTACGTTGCTAGCTAATGTTAGCCTTTCCTCAAGGCCCCGATTATCGGGTGCAAACAGCATGAGCATTGTTGTGTCCCTTGCTGCTAGCTGGGTCTGTTGTACTTTTTCCACCCTGACGTGTATTTCAGCGAAATTCTGAATCCTTTATGTCGTGAGCAAATGCCGAATTGATAACAATACGTGTCAAAAAAGCACCCATGAGATCCATGATGGAAGTCTGCTTCGATTTACACTACGAGAAACAAAGCAGTACATTCAACTGAAACAGTCTCAATTTGTATTTAACCATTCCGTTTAATTTCATTTCAAACCTTGATTTAAACCTCGAAGGCTCATTTAGGGAAGCGCTCGTTTTCAATGATATCGAGAGGACTAAGATAAAGACCAGCAACATTAAAAACATTTACACAGAACGCAAAATAGTTCTTGTCTTGATTATCGAAATTGTTCATGGTAATAATTGTGCCGAGTTTGAGTGATTCTCACTTTCTAAGTACAATACAGTAGTATTTAGGTACAGTTCATGTACGACCCCCCCCCCCCAGTTTTCTTTCAATATTTAACTTCATTATTAATGTTTGATTGTATTATTGTAGGGCCATAAAGACTAATTATTGCTTAAAAATCACTAAAGTCATTAAAGTTAAAAAATATATATCACTGCTAAGATATAATTGAAAACTCCCTTTGAACACAGACTGCTCATGAATGTGATTGAATAATTTGTTTCAAAACTGTCAGAGCCAAAAGGTTCAGTGAGGTCAAGTTTCTTTCTTTTCCCTTAAATGGGATAAAGAGCTGATCTACATGGCTTGTTGCCTTTAACTATTTTGTAAATACAGTTTAGTTGTATTTAGATGAACATCCAGGGTATGGACATAGAGAGGGTGACCACCTACAAGTACCTGGGTGTTCTTCTAAACAACAAACTGGACTGGTCTAACACGGACACCCTGATTAGGAAAGGACAGAGCCGACTCTTCCTACTCAGGAAACTGAGGTCTTTTGGGGTTCAGGGGTCACTCCTTAAGACTTTCTTTAACTCGGTGGTGGCCTCGGCCATCCATTATGGCATTGTCTGCTGGTCAGGCAGCATCTCGGCCCGGGACAGGAAGAGATTGGAGCGACTAGTCAGGAAGGCTAGTTCTGTCCTGGGCTGCTCCCTCGACACTCTGGAGGAGGTGGGCAACAGGAGGATGCTAACTAAGCTAAAAGCTATGATGGACAGTCCCTCCCAGCCCCTCCAGCCCGCCCTGACAGCACTAGGTAGCTCCTTCAGCCAGAGACTGTTACACCTGCGCTGCAAGACGGAGAGATACCGCCGCTCGTTCCTACCGACTGCCGGCTGCTGAATAAAAAAAAAATAAATAAAATTAATTAAATGATGTGAAAAACAATTGTAAATAGCACTGCGACCTTATCCATATTTGTATTTATATGGCACTTAATTGAACAGTGTTTTTTTTTTTCATTTTCTTTCTTTTTTCTACCCACAATCTTGCTGCTGTAGACTAAATTTCCCCAGTGTGGGACAAATAAAGAATATCTTTGTTATACAAGTAATTTACAAACAAAACTTTAGCCCAAATGTTGGCAACCTGATCTTGTCCTTTATTTATATATTTCATTCCTGCCAAATTACTCTGATACACATGTTTTGCTTGCCTGCAGACACAGATAGAGCTGTTTGTCAATCGCTTGGATTCAGTCGAGTCCGTCCTGCCTTATGAATATGACGTGTAAGTGACTCTTTCTCCAACTTTTTGAGCACCCACTGTCCAAAGGAGTGTGCCTGTGCTAATTGTATGTTATACATTTATTCAAGATTCGACTTTTGCAAGGATGAAAAGGAAATGAGGCCTTCGGAGAATCTGGGACAGGTGTTGTTTGGCGAACGTATCGAGTCCTCACCGTACAAAGTACGTGTCATGCGAAAACAAAGCATCTGTAATTGTGTTGCTTATGTTAGATGCGCATTCATCTCTCTTGTGTCCAGTCAGAAATGGATTGCCGATTCAACATGGGCGCTTTCCCCTCTTTTCGCAGTTTAACTTCAAACAAGATGTGAAGTGCAAGGCGGTGTGCACCAAAACGTACAAGAAGGACAGCCAAGAGGACGCTACCCGACTGGATTTCATCAAAATGGGAATGCAGCTCAACTATCAGCATCACTGGTTGGCTTGGTCCCAGTTTAGCTGAGCTTATCTCGATACTTTGTTTGCTTCGGGTGATAACAAAAAAAAAAGTTTGATGTTTGAGTGGCGCTTGCTGTTGTTTCAGGATCATCGACAATATGCCTGTCACGTGGTGCTATGAGGTCGAAGACAACCAGAAATACTGCAATCCGGGTTTCCCCATTGGTTGCCTTGTTACTTCTGACGGCCGTCCTAAGGATGCTTGTGTTATTAATGTAAGCTGTGACGACCATTTCTGAAATTCTGTTTAAATCGGTACACAAAATGACGCCAAGAAGTATTTTTTGACGCTGTGTGTTGAAGTTCTTTGAAATATGTAGCCTTGTAATCTTTTTACATTGTTGATCCCTCCCCCCCAGGCTGAGTTCAACAAGAAGAAGACATTTTACGTTTTCAACCACGTTGACATCAAGATCTTTTACCACAACGGAGCCGCTGACGGGTGGACAGGAGCTCGGCTGGTTGCTGCCACACTGGAGCCCAAGAGGTAAGCATTGACGACGGTTGCATATACACTACAACCATCAGGGCCGACCGGGATCCATTTGGGGACAATCATGCCGATTTGCTAAAATTTTTAAAGCGTTTTCCATTTTAGGAAACAATACAAATAAAAATAATCTCCTTAGGAAGAGAACATTTGCCATCAAAAAACATGCATTAACTGAAGAATATATGTTTGGAAACTCAATTGCAATCTTGCTTTTACCGTTAAAAATGTCAGATTTTGTTTTAACTACTTGATGCTCACATCACCGGGAAAAGGCACCAGGCTACTTTCGATTTTTCTTTGCAAGCAGTGCTTAATATGGGCCCAATGAAGATAACCATTAATGTTCACTTTCTCACAAGATTAGAATTTGAATTTATGTGGGTTTCAAGGGTACATCTGTCAAAGGTGGTTTTATGTGGCTTTCAGGGCATTTTTTCCCCCCTAGCAATACTCGTTGGATTTCCCTTGTTGTTTTTCAGCGTATGAAGTATCTTTCGATAGTTTTAAACCACAGAGCTGCATAAGTAGGAATATATTTAGACACTTTTTGTGCCCCTCCTCCGCCACAATAGTATCAACCATGCAGATGAGAAGACCCCAAACTGCGAAAGCACGGCCCCGATGGAGGTGCCTAGCCAGTTCAATAATGACGTGTCCATCGTTTACACCTACTCAGTCACGTTTGAAGTAAGTCTTTGTATTCATCTCAGACACGTGTATTACAATACACGATTACTATCATGAAACTTTTCGCCTCCTTCTACAGGAAAACAACTTGATCAAATGGGCGTCCCGGTGGGACTACATCCTGGTGTCTATGCCACACACAAATATCCAGTGGTTTAGGTAGGAGCGCTTGTTTCACATTCATATTTACACTTTTTTTTTTTTTTTTTTTTATCAGCAGGCGCTAACGCATATTTATGTATGTCTTGGTCTTTAGTATCATGAACTCCTTAGTCATCGTGCTCTTCCTGTCTGGCATGGTAGCCATGATCATGCTCAGAACGCTGCACAAGGACATTGCCAGATACAACCAGGTCGACCAGGTACAAGCAACATCCACACTCTACATGTGCATGATTGTCACAAACAGGTTCGCGGAGGCGTACGCAAATTGGCTGACTCCTGAAAGCTTACATGAGCCTCTTGAAACAGAATTGACTTGCCGCAACAGAAGATTGAGCATTAGCCGCCATTGCCTTTTACACAGAACTCAGCAAAGTGAGATATTGACGCTGTGTGTGTAGTTTCATACTGTATTCCACAATCGGATACCATTGTGGGGATTATGTTGCTGATCACCCCCGCAATTATTGAAGGTTCAAATCCAAGTCAAAGAAATTGCCTATTTCAATACTCACTAGGTATGTTTTTGTAGCAATTACAGCACATAACTTCAACTCGAATTGGCAATAGACAGCAAGCACTTGGGGTCTTTTTTTAAATAATTCTTATCTGCTGTTTGTTGTGAACTTCAGTGTCACCGTTTAACGTTTGTAACTCAAACATTTTCCCCCAACTATAGACAACAAGCGGTTGAGCGATAGTCCGCATTTGGGAAAAAGTTGGAATGGTGGCGCTGCTGTCATCTCACATAATTATCCGATTGCAGAGTGCTCTGTCGCAATGTCAAAGCGCTCGCACTTGCCGCAAATAGCCCCATGACATTTGCTGGGTTCTGTGTAAATGGCGAAGACAGATAAAGGATCTTCCGGTGACTAAAGTTAGAATCAAAACTATTCCTTATTAGGTATAAATAATGTCATCATATAGTTGAACAAGTATGTATCAAAGCAAAGACCTGTTCCATTTTAAAAGGCATTTTAATTGGTGATAGCCTTTAATTGAGTACTTCACTGAAATCCCTTCATCTCTTGAGGGTGTATATCACCTGTATATCAGTGAATTCTACAGTGTGAAATACCTTTGAGGCCTGAACGTGTGTCAGGGAATTCACCCGAATATCTTGAACTTTGAATGAAAAGACTCGACTCAACTCAGGAACAGATGTATTTTGCTGATCAGCAAAGGGGGCGAAGTTCCTCGAAGGCAACACAAGTCGTGTTTTCTCTCAGATCGAAACCCCACCTTCGCACCTCCGCTGAGCACTTTTTATTCACAGGATATGCAAAATACAAGTAACATATCAGAAAAACATTCCTCCTTATTTGCATGTCGCGCTTCCCAGCCCAGCCCACCGATATGCCCCTCAGTGGACACCTGGAGGCCAAAACATCTTCCCGAGCAAACAATGGATACCTTGTTAATTCAATGGGTAGATTTCACATGAATTGAGACACCGCAACAAACTGAAGGACACCTTGTCATGCTGCCCTCCCGAAGTTGCACCTTCCTGTCAATATTATCAGCTAATGAGGCCTTGGCTTCATTCAGCTCAAGTTGGCCCTTTTTTCTGTGCGCGCCATTATGTACAAGTTGTGAGAACATAGCGTTCGAGGTCAATCAAGCATATCCTGAAATGAAACTTTGAAACATAATATTAAGTTTGTCTTTCTCCATCAACGTGTTGTCACATTTCGCAGGAAAACTTGATAAAGCTTCCATCGACCAAGGCGAAATCTGCTCCCTTTTATGTAAGCCTGCTGAAAAGCAAACATTGTTGTGGTCCTTCGATCAGGTGTTGGGGTGAGATTGAAGCACAAGCCGACACACGAGAGAGGAATGTAAAATGTGGTGTGACTGCAGGTGTACAAATGTATTCATTTCAAAGGTCAGACTGATCGTAGTGGAAGCACACCAAATTTTACAGCTCTGTGTTCACCTCTTGTCGCTTTGCTAGCAAGTTTTGAGCGAGCAGGTACAACTCACTGCGTGGTGGCTGGTTAAACGTAAGCTTTTCACCGCACACCGTGGACTGCTTTGTTGATTTTCCGTCTCGCTTTCCCCTTTTACAGGAAGATGCACAGGAGGAGTCGGGCTGGAAGCAGGTGCACGGCGATGTGTTCCGCCCACCCAGGAAAGGCATGCTGCTCTCCATTTTCCTCGGACAGGGAACGCAGATCTTCATCATGACGTTCATCACGCTGTGTAAGATCACGCAATAGATAGAAAATGATTTATGAGGCAAACAGGTACGACAAGAAAGACGAGTCAGAATTTGACATGAGACCTTGCTGGGTGAGGTGACTGTATGTTTTTTGTCTATTTGTTTTTGGTCTAAATTTGAGCCTGGTTTTCAAACATCTGCTTGGTTTTTATGTTAAAAAAATTGACTTGGCCGTTCATGTCCCAGTATCATTATGCGCGAATCCGAAGCATTTCGTCAGTCATGTAAAAAGTTTTCAACTAGGGCTGTCACTGAATATTTTTTAGAAGTAATTCTATCTATTAAAAATGGCATTTGAGCGGGGCTGTGTAGACTTTTTTTTTTTTTTTTTTGGGATCTGCAGTAAGCAACTTGGCAGTGCCGGCCGGGTACA
Organism: Hippocampus kuda; assembly: GCA_901007745.1. NCBI lineage: Eukaryota > Metazoa > Chordata > Actinopteri > Syngnathiformes > Syngnathidae > Hippocampus > Hippocampus kuda. Next base: position 13,324 of record CAAKHF010006731.1, on the reverse strand, counting down.
ATGAAGCGAATGTAACGATGGACTGTGCTTCCTCTTTAGTCCTGGCCTGCCTGGGCTTCCTCTCCCCGGCCAACAGGGGCGCACTCATGACGTGCGCCGTGGTTCTCTGGGTCCTGCTCGGCACCCCCGCCGGCTACGTTTCGGCACGCTTGTACAAAAGTAAGATGGCTGACAAGAAGCTTTACGCACGTCAAGCTGTGACCCTTCTCATCGGGTTGTTCTGATCTTTAATTTTATTTCAGCTTTTGGAGGAGAGAAGTGGAAGACAAACGTCCTATTGACTGCGCTCCTGTGCCCCGGGTTTGTTCCCTGACTACAAATGTCTCCTCTGTGCTGGACTCATTCCCTCACCACCTCTTCTTCTGCAGTATTGTGTTTGCTGACTTCTTCCTGATGAACCTGATCCTCTGGGTGGAGGGGTCATCGGCAGCCATCCCCTTTGGGACCCTTGTGGCCATCCTGGCCCTGTGGTTTGGAATTTCTGTGCCACTTACTTTCATCGGTGCCTACTTTGGATTCAAGAAGCCTGTACGTATCATGGGACATATAGTTTCACCTCTTAACACAAACTCTGGAAGACCGGTTGAGACCACTTTTTGTTGTCGAAGGTGACGACTTAAAAATAATCATTTCTGGGTTCAAATTGGAAGTTAACCACGATTGAATTATTTGTCTAGATAATTGTTTTCAAACTCGTTGCCTGGGGGCAATTTGCAGCCCGCAAGATGATATTTTGCGGCCCACTAGTGGACACCAAAGTTTAATTTTAGTGGTTCCTCCACCCTTTTTACCATAGCATTGCCTTGGGTGGTCTTTTTATTTATTTATTTATTTATTTATTTATTTATTTATTTATTTATTTATTTATTTATTTATTTATTTATTTAAATAGTTTATGGGCTGCCAAAGCTGTGGCTTATAACAGATTTCAGCGAAACCTAATTGTGAAGTGACACCAATTGGAAGGAAAGGGTATCCCATCCCAGAGTTTGGGACATGCAGTTGCATTACAAAAGTAACACGGTACAATAATACATGTAGCCATTAATGGCGTAATATAAGGTTCCTCATCATATTTTTGTAATGTTGTTACAGTTACTGAGTCCCTTAATGCCTGAACAATTTCAGGACCACAACACAGATTTGATCACTTACACAGGAAAGCACTCTATTACATCAAATACATGATAAGTTATTACCTAAATCAATCATCACGATCAGAATTCCATTCTAGGAAAGTAACGCAGCAAAGTTGTTTGGATTGCACATTCTGTCCCTCTTCAAGCGTTTCATTTATTTTCACGTGATCGTCAGCAGTTTTCTTGGCTGAGAAGTCATTGTTTGTGAGATAAATCACCGTCATGGTTTCATGGAATAAAATTCAAACCATACACCCAAAGTAAAAGCAGGTACAAACCGAAGTAAAAGCAAGTGAATGCCTTGTGAGGAAACAATAGTCATTGTGCTTTTTCGTTACGATTTTTGTGAATTCCGTGCCATCAATTTCATTATGAAAAATGTTGGTCATTCTGATTGAATGTGAGTGATCAAAATGCAAAACCATTTGCATCTTTGCCCAATACGCCGAGTCTGTCTCTCTCTACACGCAACCTTCATGCATTTCAAATGTTTCTACTGTAAATTCTTGAGAGAATTATGTGCTTTTTTGCGATCTTTTTTTCCCACTTATTTTGCCATCCACATAGGCAATTGAGCAACCAGTGAGAACAAATCAAATCCCACGTCAAATTCCTGAGCAGTCGTTCTTCACGAAGCCCATCCCGGGCATCGTCATGGGTGGCATCCTGCCCTTTGGCTGCATCTTCATCCAACTCTTCTTCATCCTCAACAGCATTTGGTAAGCAGGCACAGCACGAGTCCTCACCACGTTTGAAAAAGGGAACGCTGCGTCAAATACGTTGCATTTGTTAGGTCCCACCAGATGTACTACATGTTTGGCTTCCTGTTCCTGGTGTTCATCATTCTGCTCATCACGTGCTCCGAGGCCACCATTCTGCTCTGCTACTTCCACTTATGTGCTGAGGTACCTTTAAAACAATGTACCGTGCCGTCACATACATTTTGGTCCAGAATTATGAAGAAAATGAGTTTTCATTGTTGTGTTTAAACAACCCCACAATGCATGTGAAATAATACAATCAAAGTGCGATAGCAATGTAGATGCTCAGCTTGAATTGCAGACGTTTTGCAATTATGTCATATGCAAGCACTAGATGGTGCCAGCATACTTTAAAGCTAGCAGTAGTTTGGCTGACTATGAACAGTTCTTCAAAAAATATGCTTCAGGTTGGTAATTGCTACTCCCAGTTGGAGTTTACCATACAAACCAATGTAAAACAAAGATTTCCATGTTGATTGGAATCACATAACGTCTTAAAAAATGGATGAGCTCAATGTGAAGAAAAACCTCCAAAACACCATAGACAAGCTACAAAACTCGCAGTGGTGTCCTGGTGTTGTAAGCTTTTGGGAAACATATTTGAACTCACATATGCCTATTTTATATCCTCTGGAAAAAATATTATTGCTGCATCTTACTGGGCAGCTCTGACCATCTAATTTACTTTTAAAAAATAGTTTAAATGTCAGCCTGAAAGAATGGAGTAAAAATCCACTATTTTTATGATGTAAAACTAAGTCATAATTACATTTTCAATTATACGTATGTATGTGTGTGTCAGTAGTTCTTAACCTGGGTTTGCTCGAACCCTATGGGTTCAGTGAAACAGTCTCAGGGCTTCAATGAGCCAAAGTCGTAATTACCTCAACTGTGTAAAACAATAGCTTTGCGATTAGTCTGACTTGTCATTCCTGTCTCACGTGTGTGCAGGACTACCACTGGTGGTGGCGTTCCTTCCTGACCAGCGGCTTCACTGCGGTCTATCTTTTCATATACGCTGTGCACTATTTCTTCTCCAAACTGCAAATCATCGGTGCAGCCAGCACCTTCCTCTACTTCGGATACACCATGATCATGGTCCTCATCTTCTTCCTCTTCACAGGTGAGCCTCGATCGTCTTGTCACACATGAAATGGGGTCATTTCTCATGGCACACCTGATGTAGTCTCACAGCAGAGTGTGTTTGTCAAATTCCAATGGGGGTGTGTTGTGAGCACATCCTGGTCTTGAAGAAACACAACACCAGGAAGTAGTCTACGCTCTATTGTTTGCTCTTTCTTCCGTCAGCACCGATAAAAACACATTCACTTGCAGCAGTCATGCATTTACAGTCGTGAGCCACTTCTCATCTTCGGCTGTCCGTCCATAACAAAAACAATAATGCTGACTTTTGATTGATTTGTCCAGCCGGGTGAAAGTACAACTACGATCAAATTGGGACCAATTCACAAATGCTTTTGTATAAATATCTCACATTTTATTTAAAGGAAGCCTTGGATCCTGACAAATGGAGAAAATCATACAAAACTAACTTGTAATGTCACATGGAGGAAGATGATCTGCTGTACTTGCATCACTATTGGGCCAGATTAAAAAAAAAAAAAATTACAACCGTTGACGTTATCTTAAGAAGGAGGCTGCAAAGTCGCAAGGGGGTACAAAATGTCAAAATATTATCGCCGGAGAATAATCCAAGCCGCACTTTGGAGCTCAATAATCCTTTGCCATTTTCCCAATTTCTATTTTGATCTTTTTCATCCCATCCTCAACTTTGATCTCACCGTAATTCAGGCTTGCACTGCAACGCTCGCAGAGAGAAGATTGACTTAATGTTTTCAAAAGAGTAAAAAAAAAATGACTTAGGAGATACAGTCTTTTGGCTCAAGTTTGTGTTGCATGAATATCTTTTTAGCTGTCAAGAAGCAAAAGTTTAAGAGATGCAGTGTCTCACAAAAGGTAGTGCAGTATGCCCCTCACATCTTTGTGACGATCGTATGTATACTTTATACACGAAAGACTGATGCTGTTACGAAGGGACGGTGAATTTACCCTCTTGTGTAGAAGTACAAAAAGTCACTTTTTATATAACTTTTTATGATTTCAGCCTTTTCACTTCGGGGTGTTCTCGTTTTTGTTGCCAGCATTTGAGACATTAATGGCTGTTCAGTTGTTGTCTAAGAAAAAAAAAAACACCGGCTATTCAACCCTGAGGCAACAAATTGTTGCATGGTACCTGCCATTTCTCAGATAGTTCAAGCGTGAGAGAGTTCATATATTTGTTCTCAAGCCATTTTCTACCCTTTAAAGTGGTAAAAAAAATACCAGATGAAGTGCATATTGCTGTTAATTTGTTTTTTGTTTGTTTTTTTCCTTCTCAGGTACAATCGGCTTCTTTGCTTGCTTCTGGTTTGTAAATAAGATCTACAGCGTGGTCAAGGTGGACTAGAGGACGAAAGGGGAGCGCGAGAGGGAGCTAGTGAGAGACTGTTGTGGACGGCCACATGTTTGAAAGGACCAGAAAGAAGTGAGACCACCATTCATCACCTACAAGACCCCCCGAGCTAAGCCCGTCCTCTTTTTTTTTTTGTGCTTTAAAAACCTCTGTCCAATAGTTTTTCTTTGGCGCGTTCACTCTCGACTGCTAATATTCAGAGCGACACTATTACAGACTAACGGGAGGACCTCGTTATCATTGTGAGCTTTTTGTGGAATAAAAAAAAACAAACAAACAAAAGCATTTTCTTGATTTATGAAGAAAATGCAAATGCCTTTTAATTTTCTATTTCCCTTCCACAAAATCATTTTGGGTCTCTTTTTTTGTTGTTGTTGTTTACTGAAGTGATGGGAGAGAAAAAAAAAATCCTGCTTGTACATACATTGTATAGACAGAACAAAGGAAAGAATGCTCATGACTTTTCTGTTGTCATTTTAGGGCTTTAAATCCTGAACTATATCAGCCTGTATTGTAGTTGAGAAAGCATATAAAAACATTGACATTGTTGCTGATACATGGCTTTTTTTTTTTCCTCTTTATATTTATGTGTTTGCTTTGAATCAAAGGAGAGCGCGCCCATCGTTGTAGATTTCAGCTGCAGCATGTTCCAAAATGGAGGATCTTGTAATTCCGTCTTGTTTAATTCATCCGAATGAGTAGCGTCTGTGAATTTACTGATTAATTGCTTTTGTTTCTGACACTGTTTGCTTCAGTGGGGCGAGGGGGCCGTTACCCACGGTGATATGTTTTGCAAATATATACAAGTAATCGAACGTCACGTCTCTTGAATGTATACGCAAACATGGATACGTGATGTATTTTCTTGTTTTCACTCTGGTTTGGAAAATGAAGTCAAATGTCATCACTCGGCTCCTTCTCTTGCTCACAAGCAAAATGCAAAATCTTTATTCGTATTGTCCTTTCTCTCTCTCCCAATATTGAATTGCTAACCGCGTTTAGGATTTAAGTCGCGTGAGATGACGGACGATGTATAATGTCAGTTCCTCACTTAAAAGGTTTAGTGGGGTACATACACCCATTCAGATTTTCTGAAGCCCCTAATTGCCGTATTAAATGGTTGACCAACTGCACAAATGTGAATTATGATGAGCATTTGTGGATTGTTACATGTGTTTGGGGGCTGTTTAATAACTACCTCAGTCTGAGGGTTTGCTTTGGCCACCATAGGCATGAACGTGACATCCCCCCAAGTTTTGATTTAATTTAGGGATCATTCATGTCATTCAATATGTTCATTTCTGAGAATAACCTGCATATACATTACACACAAAAAAAGCCAATGACAAACTATTCAATGTGTTTTAATTGTTTTTGTATGTAAAAGCACGTGTAACACTTACCCGTGACTATAAACCCTTACATTTTCTGGTGATAATACAAAATCACAAAAATACATGAAGTCACATTAAAAAAAAACAACCCCAGCAGCACTGGATGAGGTTGATCGAGTGTACAGATGTAAAATGAAATTGTAAAACTAAGAAATACGGCTCGCGTCAACTGCTCATCAGATTTCTAAACACTCAGTACATTTTACTGTGCTCAACTATTTATAAATGACTTGTTCCATGTAGGGGTTGCAAATACTGTTACAAATTATTCAATTTTGAGTGCAACAGTCTCTTGACGGTTTTGAGCGGTGACTGCTAATTTAAACTGCAGAATTCATACCTCATCCCATTTGAAATGAACAGCAATCAACTATTGCAAAAGACAGAAAACATCCAGTGACATCTCTGCAATTACACCGGGAAGTAATTCCTTATTTCTTTCAAATGTCATAGATATTTTTCTCTCTCTCTCTCTCTCTCTCTCTCTCTCTCTCTCTCTCTCTCTCTCTCTCTCTCTCTCTCTCTCTCTCTCTCTATATATATATATATATATATATATATATA
>CAAKHF010006729.1:10076-21476 GCA_901007745.1 Hippocampus kuda | reverse complement strand
GGTCGTTTTTTTCAGCTAAAAACGCCTTACTATACATGGTCGTTTTTTTCGGGCTAAAAATGCCTTACTATACATGGTCGTTTTTTACGGGCTAAAAACGCCTTACTATACTATGTCGTTTTTTTCGGGCCAAATACGCCTCACTATTCATGGTCGTTTTTTTCAGCTAAATACGCCTCACTCCACATGGTCGTTTTTTTCGGGCTAAAAACGCCTTACTATACATGGTCGTTTTTTTCAGGCTAAAAACGCCTTACTATACATGGTCGTTTTTTTCGGCTAAAAACGCCTTACTATACATGGTCGTTTTTTTCAGGCTAAAAACGCCTTACTATACTATGTCGTTTTTTTCGGGCCAAAAACGCCTTACTATACTATGTCGTTTTTTTCGGGCTAAAAACGCCTTACTATACTATGTCGTTTTTTTTCGGGCTAAAAACGCCTTACTATACATGGTCGTTTTTTTTGGGCTAAAAACGCCTGACTATACATGGTCGTTTTTACGGGCTAAAAACGCCTTACTATACTATGTCGTTTTTTTCGGGCCAAATACGCCTCACTATTCATGGTCGTTTTTTTCAGCTAAATACGCCTCACTCCACATGGTCGTTTTTTTCGGGCTAAAAACGCCTTACTATACATGGTCGTTTTTTTCGGGCTAAAAACGCCTTACTATACATGGTCGTTTTTTTCAGGCTAAAAACGCCTTACTATACATGGTCGTTTTTTTCGGGCTAAAAACGCCTTACTATACTATGTCGTTTTTTTCGGGCTAAAAACGCCTTACTATACATGGTCGTTTTTGTCGGGCTAAAAACGCCTTACTATACATGGTCGTTTTTTCGGGCTAAAAACGCCTTACTATATATACATGGTCGTTTTTTTTCGGCTAAAAACACCTTACTACCATGGTCGTTTTTTCTTTTGTTTTTTTGTTTTTTTTAGTTAAAGACGCCTGAGTATACTGTACATGGTCGTTTTTTTTTTCGGCTAAAAACGTCTTACGATACATGGTCATTTTTCTCGGCTCAAAAAGCCTTACTATACATGGTCGTTTTTAGGGTGCTAAAAACGACCATATATAGGAAGCCGTTTTAGCCCCCAAAAAACGACCATGTATAGTAAGGCATTTTTTGCTGAAAAAAAAACCCCGACCATGTGTGTGGTCAGGTGTTTTTAGACAAAAAATAGCAGACAAAAAACATGTGAACTAAGGCACTTTGAACCAAAAAAAAAACCACACACACAATGTATCGTAAATCATTTTTTGCTGGACAAAACACGACAATGTTTCATTCAGGATTTTTTTGCCGGTGCCATCACAACACACCGACGACCATGTCATGCAAGGCGTTTTTTGCTGAAAAAAACCCAACCATTTATAGTCAGTCGTTTTTCGCCGAATAATACAACCAAGACGTTTTCAGGAAAAAAAAAAAAAAAAAACAACCATTTATATATCGTAAGGTGTTTTTAATCGAAAAAAAACGGCCATGTATAGTAAGGCTTTTTTAACCCAAACACCCCACCATGTATTGTGAGGCGTTTTTAGCCCCCCCAAAAAACAACAACCAGGCGTTTTAACCACGCAGGCACACATCCAACACACAAATCCTAGATTCGGCAGTACCAGAATATTACTGTGAAGGGTCCAACCGGAATTTTTACGACTGACGCGTCCACCCTGATGGCCTTTTCGAGGAGGAGCTTGGCTGTGTCTCGGATGATGTGCAAGATCCTGCAGCTGGGACGAGCCGCGGCCGGGGTGCTCGTCGTGTCCGCCGGCCGACCGCTGTCGACCTCGCAGCACCCATGAGGTCGACAGCAAGGCGGAAAGCGGCCGCGGACGGCCACGAGCATGTGCTGCTGCTGGCAAGTGGGTTTGGCCTGGACGCGGTCGTGCGCGGTTGACCTCGGCCGAAGCCAGTGCGTCTCGGCCGGCGGGGAGTCGTCGTTTTATGGGGCCATCGTCGCCCTTCCCATGGGCGGCGACCGCGGCGCTATCATGTCGGCTTTGGGTTCGGATTCCTGGTGGAGGAAGACGCTCTATCTGACCGGAGGAGCGCTGCTGGCTGCCGCTGCCTATTTGCTCCACGAATTGCTCGCCATCAGGTAACAACACAGGCCCGGGGACGGTCCTCCGGGACGGGCGTATGTTATTACTTAACATCGGCAGGTTGCGCGAGGTGGGAGCGCATTGTGCGTTAAGAAGATGGACTCGTGAGTGGCTGTGACGTCACGGAACATCCCCACTGCCACCAGAAACAGCAGCCTCCGACCCCACTAATCCTACACGTGCTTTACATTTAACCACGTTGCCGGCAGAGATTATACGAGTTAACTTGTCCGAAACTGATTAATAAATGGCATTTTATAAGATTGTACCTCATTGCAAAACACACAGTAACAACATACTGAAACAGAACGTAAACGCACTTTGTGGATCATGACGACTCCTGTTGTGCGCGACTCGACCACTGGAGGGCAGTATAGGACGGTCATAAAGAGAAATCAAAAAGACTCACATCAACTGTGACTCAGTCGGTAAACTGCAGTAATTATTAGTTATTTTCATAGAGGATAAAGAAAATATCTGCGTATATATGCACCGTTTTATGTTCCAATATCCACATTGCTTACAAAGTTAGAACACTATCCATGCAATTTGTTAGCCTCACTCAACTCAACTGTACAGTATTTATAGAGCACTTTCAGACAGCCATCGTTGCATACAAAGTGCTGTCTAAGCCGTTATGCATTGTGTGTTAGGATTAGGCCAACACACAATGTTTTGGGGTTATTTTAAACTTACTCTACACATTGCTCATATATTGACTTTTGACAAGAAAAAAAAAAAGATGTTAGTGCTCAGATATCAGTTGTTTACAAAGATATCAATGCTAGTTTCACGAGCCAGTAAATGGAATGTGGTCTGGCTGAATAACATACCGTATTTTCCGCACTAAAAGGCGCACTGGATTATGAGGCGCACCTTCAATGAATGGCCTATTTTGTAATTTTGTTCATATATTGGATGCACAGGATTATAAAACGCAATCTACAATGCATCCACTCGATAGAGCTACGCTCCTTCCGTTCGACTCGAGAGGCGTTCATGACCGCCTTTGAAAAACGTAAATTAACGATTCCTTCAATGAAACTATGAAAATTGAAAATAATGCATCAATACTGAAAATCAAGCGAGGAAATCTCAAAATAAATTCTATAGCCCCCCCTACAGAATTTATTTTGGCATTTCCTTGAGCGTAGCTCCAACAGAATGATCAGATGTCAGTAAAATGTAGGAGACTGGACTGTCCCAGAAGCGTTTGTTATTTATTCGTTTGTTGCGTATCCACAAACAAGGAAATCACAAAATAAATTCTGTAGGGGGGGGCTATAATTTATTTTGTGATTTCCTGGCTAGATTTTCTGTTTTGATGCATTATTTTCCATTTTCGTCGTTTCATTGAAGGAATCGTTAATTAACGTTTTTCGGAGGCGGTCATGAACGCCTCTCGAGTTGAACGTTCGAAGAGAAGGCACGGAGATGGACAAAGACGTACTTGTATTTGTTGAGACAGTGAAAACCATGAATAAAGTGTGCGTTTTAAAAAAACAGTTAATACGTTGTAAGCATGTCTCCAGCAAAGAGCCATCTTGGGGTCGACATATTACCGTAATGACCATACACAAGGCGCATCGGATTTTAAGGTGCCGTGAGCTTTAAAGAAAATGGAAGACTTTTCGGTGCGCATTACAGTGCCGAAAAGACAGTAGTTCTTTGTAAGTGTTGCGTTTTCGACTATAATTAAGATGGGAGTGACAAGATACACAATGGTTTCAGACTTTCACACTTTGTTGTGGAGTTAAATGCCGCCATCTAAACGGTGGAGTAAAATTTTGAAATTTTGTCCGGGAACATTTTTGCTCAATACATATTGCCATTGTGTTGTCAAACAGTTTTCGCTTTTCTTATAGTCTGTGAACACCACGTGTCATTTCTACACCGACGCGTTTCCACTGAGCGACTGGCCCGTGTGAGGAATCTCGTGACACAATGCATGCCGCCATGTGTCACGAGACCACTGCTTAAGATTTTTGACAAACCAAAGTCAATCAACGGATGGGGGAGAAAACGCAATGGGTGATTAATCATAGCAACAACAAATCTACCTTGACGACGGTCACTTGTGGTGAGGTCAGAGGTCACATGGAAAATGGTCTATTTGCTCTCTTGAACCGATTTGATTTCCAGAGCCACAGTGGCTAATTTTACTTACAAGCTATCTGTGTGTTTTTGGTCTGTCCTTTGGTCGGCCTAGAAAAGAAGAAGAGTTAGACTCCACAGACGCCATCATTCTGCATCAATTCTCCCGGCCCAAATGCGGAGCCCCGTCCTTGTCCCCCTTCTGCCTTAAGACGGAGACCTACCTGCGCATGGTGGACCTGCCCTACCAGGTAGCTCGTCTTCTCTGCGTCTCAACGGACTCGGTGATGTTTGAAGAGGAAATTGTGATCGGAACCTATTGGTGCACGTAGGAATGAACAGAAGGGCAGTGGGATGGTGAAGTTACAACGGCTTACCTGTCCACTTTAGAGCGCCCCGTCGTCGCGGTGTATAAAAGCCTTGTGATTAACCGGCGAGTTGTATTCCAGCCACCTGATGCATTAAACGAATATATTCTCACAACTTCCAACATGAAACTGCCGTAAACAAGATTCTAGAATCAAGATCAAGTATTTCAGGGACAGTTATCAGGTTACAGGTTCATTTAAATGTTTTCAAAGCAAGTGTTGGGGGTAAAACTCCTGTTCGGTTTTATCTCTGCTTGCAGAACTACTTCGACGGGAAGCTGTCACCGCAGGGCAAGATGCCGTGGATCGAGTACAACCACGAGCGCGCGTGCGGCTCCGACTTTATCATCGACTTCCTGGAGGAGCGGCTGGCCGTGAGCCTCGACAAGGGCTTGACGCCAGAGGAGAAAGCCGTGTCCCGCGCCGTCTCCACAATGGTGGAGGAGCATTTTTACTGGTGGGTATGCGCATGATGCTGTGGTCACGTCGAACTACCGTATTGGCCCGAACATAAGACGGTGTTTTTTTGCATTGAAACAAGACTGAAAAAGTGGGGGTTCATCTTATATTTGGGGTCTAGACATTGTACCCGTTCACGACGCTAGATGTCGCCAGATATCAATGAAGCGAATGCTGAACTCGACGCCCCAGGCCAAAGTGAACCCCTGCCACAAAGAATAAAAAGAAAAATAGCGGTAGCACGAAGAAGAAAAATAAAAATTAGCGGTAAGAAGGAAAAGAGAAGAAAATAATAGAAGAGATAACAGAAAATGGAGAAACGTAGCGACAATCTGGAGAAAAGTGGGTCGAAGATCGGCCAGGTTAACCGGCAGCTGAGGAGAAGTTATGATGTCATTTCCATTTCAAAAACCAGAAGCCATTTATTTACGAATGTGATTACACTTTAGATTTGAATGAGGCAAAATAACATGCTTTTTCTCTCAAATACATTCTAATCATTTGTTTCAGATGTACTGTCATTATTTTCTGTATAAAAATTAATTTGGTGTTCAAAAAGTCTTTTTTCAATCTTGAGTCTTGAAAAAGAGGGGGTTGTCTTATAATCAGGGCCGTCTTATATTCGGGCCAATATGGTATTTTCAGTTATGATACGTCGGGCTGTTGTTTACAACAAGTTACGAATGTTGTAGAATAGCATGGCACATATTATATTATAACATTGCAAATCTCAGAACACACACACTATTTTCAGCTAAAAACACATAGCAAAAATGATTATTTTTTTTTTTTGTGGAGCTAAAGCAGATGAATACGATTTCAATCGCTTCAATCGGATATCATCGTTTTTGCGCACGTTTCAAACCAAGCGGGGTCACGTGACCTCCCGCCCACGCCCGCAGGACCATCGCATACTGCCAGTGGGTGGACAACCTGGAGGAGACGCAGAAAATGCTGTCCGTGAGCGGGCCGCTGAGCCAGCTGCTCAAGTGGGTCCTGAGTCACGTGACCGGCGGCATCGTCAAGCGGGAGATGTACGGCCACGGGATGGGCCGCTTCTCCGAGGACCAAGTCTACGCCATGATGGAAAAGGACATGCGCACACTGGCCACCCTGCTAGGTGAACGCTTTTCAAAAAAATAATCTAATTGCAATTTAATGGATGATGTTTTTTTTTTTTTTTTTGTTCAAGGTCCTCTTGCCATCTGTTGAACAAACAAAAGCAATCAATTAATATGGATGACAAACAGTTACAGGCCTAGTGTCAATTCAGTGGCACACTACTGCCCTCTTGAGGTGAAAATGAGCACTAAAGCTGTACGCTTCCTGTGTCCCAGGCAATCAGAAGTTCCTCATGGGCTCAAAAATTTCAACAGTCGATGCTACAGTTTTCGGCCACCTGGCCCTCGCCATGTGGACTCTACCTGGTACGCGACCGGAGCAGCTCATCAAAGGTGAGCGAGGTCAAACGTCTCATTACGTCACGTGACAAATCAGCGTGGGGTCAACGATAAGCATCACAGGCGTGTTTGTTTTTTCAAGGCGAGCTGATCAATTTGGCCATGTACTGCGAGCGAATCCGCCGCCGCTTCTGGCCCGAGTGGTTTGTGGACTTAGAGGACTTCCACTACGACGACGAGTCCAAGAGCTGCGCGCCCAACTCAAATCTCCCCGACCTGGGTCTTTACTCTTGCACGGAAACCTTCCAGGACGACACAGGCTCGCGCGCCGCCCACAGTGTGGGCACGCCGCCCATGTCGCCCGGTAGCGACCCGACGGGCATTTCTCTGTATGACTCGGATATGGACACGGAGTGCTCCGAAATGGAGCCGCTCAAGTGTTGACCCAAGCTGAAAAATAGCTCACATTTGAGAACTACGCGGCCGTGCGCTGTGTCTGTTTGTGGGTTACATTACAGTACTTTTCATTTCCATCCCTATATTTAAAAAAAAAATTTTTTTTTTCATTTTGAATGTGTAAAAACCGCACAAAAAAAATAAATTAACTGCTTTGTTCCATAAACATTTTTTAAAAAATGGGCAAAAAATGTTTATCAGTACTTTCAATTTTGATCATTATTTTCCAAAGTCAAAGCAAATGTTTGATTTTGATTCAACACAAAGATTCTGATTGGTAAAGATCACATTTCTGTCATCCGTCATGAATGCAGACTGTGTTGACTCAAAATAAAACATTTGCTTTGACGTTGGAAAATAATGATCAAAATTTTGGCGACCGATCAAACCAGGAACTGAAGCAGAACTCATTTTTATGCTTCTGCGTTTTCTGCACCGTCAATTTGAAATGTCATGTTTTTGAATAAAGGGATGGAAATGAATCTTTAAAAAAGGGAAAACCCTTTTTTAAATATTTTTTTCTATTTTTAAATCTGATTAACAAAAGAGACCGAGTATTTTTTTTTTTTTGCAGTCCCAATGTAGACGACAGATCGTCTGCAAATAGTTTTCAAGTCAAGTCCCATTGAAGTCGTCAAACTGTTCCACTCACGTCAAGGCCCTTTAAGTCACGCTCAGACGAGTTCAAACTGCCACGCTGACAAGTAGCGAGCCGCAAAGCTACTACAGACGTGCACGGCCGCTTCATTCTGTGCATTTGTTATTCAGCAGACGCACATGGAGAGAACCGTGAGAATGCACCGATAAACGTGTCGAAACGTTTTTTTTTTTTTTTCCAACATAACAATGAGATGACATTGAGCCACAATGAGGCGCTCTAAAGCAGCCATGCCCAAGTGAAGTTCTGGTCTGCATGCTGGTTAAAGTGTTTTTTTTTTTCTCCAAATGGCTCTCTGAATTAGGACAGTAAAGGGTGTCAGTCCACGTTTTACTATTTGGAGTTTTATGCCATCTTTATTCACATTTGGCCTTGTGTGGGGAAAAGTTATTTTTTTTGCTCATATTTCATTTGTGTCTTTAAGACTATTATTGTAAATAAATTTTTTAATACAGTATTTTTTTAATTTCATATTGTTCCTCGATGGTTTGATTTGGTAAACTTGGTGACAGTCCTTTTGTCAATGTATTTGGTTGATTTGTGTCTTCTTAAAGCAGCTGGTCATAAAGGAAATTACAAACTTCAAGGCGCCAAGTCAATTTTTGTGAGGTCGGGTATAGGAGGAGAAAAAACAAAACAAAAACAAACTTATTACATGGACCCACTTTTGTGCTTGTAGATTGTAGGAGCCACATGATACCAACTTCTGTTGTGTGAGCATTGTGTCATCTCATGGACTGTATGAATACGCACTACGGAATACCGTGTGAGCGTTTATTCCATATTCGCAATGTCCAAGTACGCTCTTTTCCTCACTCAGTAAGACAATTCAGCGCACTAGTATCTTATTTGCAACATTTTTCCCCTCCCTCACTGCTAGTGTCATTTTTGACCTACGAGTACGACCTCAACGATATGGAATAAATCCTCAAAACGGTTTCCCGTAAACACGGACGTGTGGCGTGAACAAGATAACGTATTATCATGTAAGATTATGAATGTGTGTAGAGATAATGGATTAAATCCGTGTGATATTTTACTTGGATTATTTTAGTGGTTGTTGGGGGGGGGGGGTTGAGTCATGTGTCCTTATTTTAATCCCTGGCCGCTCTTAGCCTACAATGCACACACAAGAGGAAGATGCAGAAAAAGATGTTACAGTTGATATCGTGTATATAACCCCCCCCCCCAGCAATTAAATGAAAGTAAGAGAGAACATCTGGAGAAAAGGCAGTAAATTTGCTGACCTGAAGATGATTCAAGTTTCTTTTATCCATCCACCCACTTTGGATACCGCTTGTCGTCATCAAGGAAAAGTACATTTTCTCCGATTGTCTTCCAAGATGAATACATCTACAAATGAACTATTTTCACATCCATCCTGAAAAGTTCTGTATTCAAACAAAATAAAGGGAGAAAATTACATAGCAAGATGAGGCCTGAAGTTGGCTTGCTTGAAAGCGATTCCAATGTACAGTAAATATACAGTGTTATTAAAAAAAAAAAAAAAACATCCATTTGAAAATATTCCATCACTGATGGATTTCTCTTCATTCATTCACGTTAAAAAGGTTGATTTGGCACATCCGGCCTCAGACTACACAATAAAAGCCTTAGATTTGGCTTCATAAATTACAAATTAAAAGGATAATTGTTCACATTGATTTCGAAACACACCTTTGGGTCAGATATGGTAGCACCGTCCCGAAAATAATACATGTACTGCCATCTCCCACAAGATGGCGCTGCTCGCCTGCGAATTTTACACCTATGACGTAATGCTCAAGGAACGACAAGGTGAGTCGAATCACAGCGGAAATACGTCACAACAACAAATTGCGGGGGAAGAACATATTCGATCGAAAATAAATGTTTTGTTTTGTTTTTAATTATTTAAGCAGTAGATTATTTAGATCAGATGTAAATTGTGTTATTACTGGGCACTGGTTTAAAAATACAAGGCTTTTCTCGTCAAACGAATTACATCGCGTTGATTTCGTCTGAAACCTGAACATTTAAATTCGTCTGAAAAGGATTTGTTTTGTAAGATTTTCATATTTTTCAGACTAAAACCAATTAAATATCTATGTTACTGTTCCAAAATGGATTGGAAGTCAGTTGTGGCCTGCAAGGGCACACAGTCACCAACATTAAAACAAAAAAGACCAACAGTTTCGTGCAGGTTAATAAGCACCCGCAGACAAAAATGTCATAGAAAACAAATAGGATTTAATGACAAAAAAAAAAAAAACAAGTAGAAATTGTGCAATTGTCGATTTTTTTCCCCCCTTGTCACAGATTTCAGGTCGATACGTGTTTTGTTTTGGTTTTGTATTCGTGACCTCCCGCAACGCAGAAACTCAAATTCAGCATTGAGGCCACAAGAGAGGATTCAAGCCGGGGGGGCTGTTGAGGGCAGGGGAAAAAAAAAATCCCCACGATGAAACCACTTTTAAATGACGACTATTATAAAAGATTGCTGGGAAAATTCTGTTCATACATTCAGAGAGCTTCGTTGTACGTCAACACAGGATGAAAAGAGCAAAGTGTCTCCTCAAGCTGCGTCTGAGTTTCCACATTTGATGCAGGAAAATTCAAACCAACATACCAACCCCAAACCTTGTCCTCATCAGATAAGCTTATGGAAATCACAGTAGCACAAGAACACGTGTGTGCGCGTGTTGGCACAGACTGACAAGAATTCAAAACGAATTGTGTGTATTCACACACACACGCACACAATAAAAATAATTACAAAAAATAAAAAGAATGAGGTACATCCCACAAAGAGTCTGGGTGAAAGTATGAGTCATACAGCTGGTATATGTTATTCAGCGTGATTTTAAATTATTATTATTATTGTGTGTGTGTGTGTGTGTGTGTGTGTGTGTGTGTGTGTGTGTGTGTGTGTATATATATATATATATATATATATATATATATATATATATATATATATATATATATATATATACACACACACACACACACACACACACACACACACACACACACACGCACGCTTTATCCTCCCGAGGGACGTGTATGTAGTTTTTTTTTTTAAATGAATGCCCTCCATCTTCATAGGAGAGGAAGGCATAAACGGGATGAATTGCTTTTAAAGAGTCTCACAAAATTGTTTTTCGTTGCGTGAGGTTTTTTTTTTCCTTCTTTAAAAAAAAAAGTACATAAATAAACATAATAAACACTGCACACACACACAAAAAAAAAGCTTTAAGGTCTTTCCAGTATTATTAGTATTATGATTATTGTTATAATTGACCTTCATCGTTATGTTTATTACTGAATTGACGAATTGCTGCGAATGTCACAACGATCACGTCACTTGTAATACTGTATTAATATCGTACCTTTTTTATTTGTATTTTTTTTTTTTACAAAATGTGTCACATCAAAAACTGTTTGGTACGTTTAAGCAATTGTTTTATCGAAAATGAATACAAAATAATCGTATTAAAATATGGTAGCAATCGTCGGCTGAGAATGCCAGTCAAGTCATAACAATAATAATATTAAGAATAATGTTGTTGCTGGCTTGTGACCAATGAGCAGGGGCGAAATTTACATTCACTATCGAACCGAAACGAACCTTTAAATAAGAGCCACAATAAACACTACAAAATAATTTATCGCCAGAATAACAATAATAATAATAATAATAACAATAATAATAATACTGCTGTTGCTGGCTTGTAAATGTGAGCGAAGGGGCAGGCAGGTGTCCGCAGCTGTTCGAACCCCTGTTGCTTTTGTTCCACGCAAAGATGGCGTTTATTTACCCACTTTGACTCACTGCGGTTCATCCAGCCCACGCGAGAACAACCGCCC
>CAAKHF010006727.1:33603-43883 GCA_901007745.1 Hippocampus kuda | reverse complement strand
TCGCCTTACATCTGGTCAGGAAGTGGGTGGTCCCATGTGGCCCCCCCGGTTGCATTGATGAAAAATGGTGGCCTCCAGCATTGAAGTTGCCCACCCCCTATGTCGAGTATCCGAATTGTGATATTGGTGCGTTGTATGTGATGATAAACGGAAGCGAAATGTGGGTCACCATGTAATCTGTTTTGAGCCATAATGCGCTCAACGCGACCTGCTGTCAGATTCATAAAACTTGTAAACTCCGCCCACTTGACAGCCGGCGTCTGTTTACAGAAAGTCGCGGCGGCGGCGGCGGCGTGGACTTGCCATCCTCGCGGAGTCAGATCACCGCGTCCGCGATAAGCCCGTCACATGTGGCCACCAGCTCATTGTGACGTTGACACTTTTGTACGTGACCGACAGCCGACAGTGTCGCGACCGGGCTGGCTCCCAAGAACGCCTTCATTCGGGATTCCGCTGTCACTAGCAATGGAGAGGCGTAAAAGGCGCAACAACCCGCCCGAGCGTTGTGCTTGAAGCTCCCCGGCTGGAGCGTCGCCCAAACACGCGAGCCGCTTCCTGCGCCACGACGACATGGACAGCCCGGCCGCCGAGAACCCCGGCAGGGCTGCGGAGTATTTGCAAGAGCTCAACAAGATCATCGAGACCCAGCAGGAGCTACTGGAGAGGCAGCGGGCGCGGATCGAGGAGCTGGAGCGGCAAGTGTGCGACTTGTGTACCGAAAACGGCTGCCTGAAGGAGCGCTACCAGCGGCACCTGGCGAGCTGCAGGCAGCTACAGGGCGCCGAGAGACCGCAGGCGCTCGGGGCCATCCAGGAGCATATCACACATGACAAGTAAGCCTTAAGCCTCTTTGCCTACCGGCTCAAACGTTCACTGCAGCCAACAAAGATAAAGTTGGCCTTCGGTGTTAAAATGGGAGCCAAACTGCCTGCCTTGCGTTTTTGGTGGACATTTGTGCTCCAAGTATGCTGTGCTTGCCCCCAGAGAAACTTTTGTTTTCATATTTGGACTGGTCATGGCGTTTGTCGAGCCTCTCGTGGTACAGACAACAAACAAACAAACAAACACACACAAAGCAAAGACGATGAATAAGACAAGATATTTTTTGGAAGATAACTAAAAAAAAAATCTTAAAATTGTAGGTCTAAAAATAAACAACAACCCTCAAATGTGCAACATTTTCAGAATAATAAAAACATGTCCAATTTACAGTACTTAAGAATTGACAAGGGGGTGGTTTAAAACGACACATTTTTAAAAGCTGTCCGAAAGGTTTGGTCCAATCGTTACTGAAATTCACATGCACATCATACCCACTTCAACCTCTGCTGAAAATATCAAAATAATCACCACTGTATTCTGGATTTTATGCGCGTCAAAAGGTTTTCTTCCCCATAGACAATATAGAAAACAAGCTTCACGTTGTTTAATTGTGGAGAACTACGAGCAAAAGTCACCAAAATTCTCTGCCGATGCCCACAGCAATCTCTGAAAATATCAAAACTATCAATCGCCACAATATTTTGGAATTTATGGGCATTAATTGTTTTCCTCTCCATAAAAAAAGCTTCACGTCACTTGATGTCAGAAAACTGCCATAAAACGTTACCAAAATCAACGTGGACATTTCTACCTATGGCCCACATCAATCTCAAAAACGATCACACCAATATTTTGCACTTGGTGGACATTAAACATCCTCCTCTCCAAAGGTGCTCACCACAGTTTAAAAGGGAAGTCAACCCAAAAAGTTTTCTTTACAATGATAAGTTCTATGGCCCTATTAGTCTAAAATTAATATTGTGCTTGTTGAATATGAATTAAGCGGCAAAGTCCACCCGTTTTTATCCATCTCAGGGGGCGGCCATTTTGTCACTTGCTGTCCACTAAAAATGACATCACAGTTGCTCAGGTCATGACAAATCACGGCTCGACTTGCAAACGTCATATGACCGAACAGAGAAAACATCTTGTAAAAATCATTTATTGAGATGACTTTCCTGTAATGTCGCTTAATGAGGAAAATCCCAAATACGGTGGTGATTGTTTTGATATTTTTACAAGTTGAAGTGAGGATGAGTAGAGATGTACAGGTGCATTTTGGTGACGATTCATAGCGTGACACTAAGCAATGTTAAGCTTGTTTCATTTAGACTGTGTCATTGCCAACACCCTGGTACACAGTGCAATAGTGGTGCCCCTTTTTTTTTAAAGAGCTGCTGCTTGCAGGCCTTGGCCTGTGAAATGCAGCCACTATGTCTTTCATATCCAAGGACCTTCGGATCTCGCCTTTGATTGAAATCAGTTCCGTTCCAGTTAGCCTCTCCTAACACACGGACGTGTCATGGCACTATCTACGGAGTTTTCCACTCGTGCTGTTGATATGGACTAATATCAGTCATTTGTTTGGGGTCCCGTACTAGCCAGCAGTAACTGACAGCTAGGGTCAACACGACATGTTTTCTTTGCGGTGCCATATTTTTATCACTAATATGTTAGTTGGCTCTCGGGAGCGCCTTCAGCTTGGGGCCTGAGGCAATTGTCTCTCTTGCTCAGTAGACACTTGGTTAGTGTAGAAATGACAGACTCGTTCATTGACACTGGCCACGGGCTATGTGGACACAGACATTTTGAGTGACAGTTGGTATGTGCTACACGCAGCACTAAAGAAACAAATCAAGCCAATGCCATAAAAATCCGGGAGAGGTCCTAAAAGTCCATTTCACATGCATGGCCAGCCACATTAATCCATGATATATGGAATGCAAAGGCTGCAACCTCAGGGGGGAAAAAGGAGCATTCTCAGCTCAGATTTGTTATGTAACCAGCAGGGCATTAGAAGAGTGCAAATCTCTCTGCCAAGGTCCATGTAATAGCCTCACAGACACTAATGAAATTGTCCTGAAATGACCACAAAACACAATAGACACTCATGCTCCCCCCTCAGCACTTTTGGATACATCCCTGGAAACCAATGGAAATAAAAAGTGATCAACAGGTCGGGGCACTTTGACAGTTTTCATTTTCTACACGCTTGTCCTCAGCCTATCCCCGCTGACTTTGGTGGGAGACGGGGTACGCCCTGAACTGGACGTCCACCAAGAGCAGCCACTGGAAAGTGACATTTTAGAATCCGTTAACTTTCAATGAAATTGTGTCCTTCTTTGGTGGCATTGTTGTTTGGTGGCCACGTCTGCAGGCAGCAGCACAGCTGTAGACAGGGAGTTTCTATACTGTCAGGTTGAATCTGCCTTTCTCTTCACTCTCGCAGAAGACCCTAGCATTCAGATGTTTGACTTCTCTTCTGACTCTCTGCTAGGTCACATGATCGTTCCTTGACCTTTGTGGCTGGTGTCATGAAGAGGCATGACAGCAAATCCATACCGGTGACAAATAGACAACATGTTTTTGCTAGCTCATGATACCAGAAGATGATTGAGCTTTCTGATATGGATCCGATTTTGGTCGCAGTGCAGATTTGTGGCCAAAGTTTGTGTCTACCCGTTAAACCATCAAAACTATTAGACAAAGGTTTTCAAAGACTTTCATTCGATGAAAGTGACCAAATACGAGCGCTGCAAATATAGGGTACATTGAAAAAAATCTCATCATCACCTTAATAGCGTGTGCAGTATGCGAATGGCAAAGATAAATAAGATAAATACTTGCATACTTTGTCTGCTTTTTATCTGACGTTGACCAATCAGATGCAACCCTAAAAGTGCATCGCCATCCAATAGGAGTAGAGTATCTAGGTGCATTGCTCATCCGATTGCTAAGTTTGAATCAATCAAAAAATTAATATGGAGAGAAGACATTTTATTAATTTCGTTCAGCCCCAATTTCAGGTAGTCCCCCAAAAGACTGAGATCAGGTGACGGGCCTTCCTACATATCAAATGTAAAATTAAACAACCAAGTAAATATTTTGTGATCCGTTCATTCCTGAAATAGTGTTTGCAAGCAATCTTTTCTGAATTTACAGAATTGCTCTCACACAGAGTTTCTCTTGGCAGCGAGGGATGGGTGAAGATCCATTATTTTCAAGTGAGGGCCAGAGTCTTGTCGCAGGACTACACGAAAGCACGATTATATCAACACCAAAAGGTTAACTATACTTAGTCGAGTTTTGTTGGATGCACAGATTAGCGTTTGCTGACAATGATAAGCGGCACATTTTTGATTGCTCAGTGAAGGTGTCACCACGGTGGTGGTGTAGGAACGCAAACCATTACTATGCAAAACCAATTATTTGTTTAATATGTTGTTAGAGTTTGAAACAATTAGAATCGACATAGGCATCCATCAAAATGTGCAAAAAAACTGAACAAGCATCTTGTAATCGGAAAATAGTCGGTTTTATGTAACAGTAAGGTCATATTGTGAGACAAAATGGCTTTTCACCTCTTACATGTATACAACCTCGTAAAGTTGATTATGTAACGATGATCCAGCAAGTGCTGAAAGCATAATGGGAAGCAACAGCTGTGTTGAGGGCTGGTAAAATCTGAAATAACAAATTTGCTGAAATTACCTTCAGTCTTGTTTGGCGTTAAGATCAGGGGATCTGATTAATATTTGTCAACTATGGGCTTGTGAAGCCCGTTGAGACTCGTTTGTGATTAAAAGCGACACAAATACATTTGACTTGAGACGACTTAATAGCCTGTGTCATTGTTAATAGTGTAGTGGTATTCATCTTTCAGGCAGACATTGCTCACGTTGATGAATTGTCAGAATAATTAGGAAACAGAAAAATCAATAGGCGACACTATTTTCATAAATCTCTGCTAGTGTTCACATTTTGAAATGATCACTTCTAAAACATTCGTTGGAGATCACAATTTCCTATGCACCATTTCCTATCAAGGGTGAGCTCTTTTTACAGCAGCCCCCGGGGCTCCTCATGTGGTCCTCATGGGCCCATGGGCACCACTTTGGAAGCCCCTGCTGTAACACACTGCTAAGTGTAACTTACTCTAAGCTCTAACATAGGTGTGGAGTCTTTTTTTTTTTTTAAACCAGTGAGCAATAAGAAAGCCTACACCTGCTCGCCTTCTCTCACTGTGGGCAACTCCAGAGTAGTGGAGTGTCCTGGTACCAGAGCCCAAATTGTGTGATGAGGCAAGCTCGACTATAGCTAGTCCAAACTTCCCTGCCTCGCACACCAGCTTGGGCTCCTTCCCTGCCTGAGAGGTGACCATGCAGGTTCCTAGAGTGAGTTTCTGTAGCCGGGCATCGGACCGTCCAGCTCACAGGGCAGCTGACCCCTTTGCCCCTCTCATGGTGGGTGAATCTATTGGAAGAGGCACCCAAGTTGCCTTTTCGGGCTTGCCCAAGTGAGTCCCATGGCTGCAATCCTAGACACCAGGTGCTCGCCACCGAGCCCCACCTCGTTAGTTAGTTCAACCTTAACCTTGGGCCCCTTGAAAGGTGATCTAAATATGTTGTTGTTATTATTATTATTATTATTATTATTATTATTATTATTATTATTATTATTTGTTGTTGTTGCTGTAGGGCGGCCCGGTAGTCCAGTGGTTAGCGCGTCGACTTCACAGTGCAGAGGTCCCGGGTTCAATTCCAGCTCCGGCCTCCCTGTGTGGAGTTTGCATGTTCTCCCCGGGCTTGCGTGGGTTTTCTCCGGGTGCTCCGGTTTCCTCCCACATTCCAAAAACATGCATGGCAGGCGGATTGAACACTCTAAATTGTCCCTAGGTGTGAGTGTGAGCGTGCATGGTTGTTTGTCTCTGTGTGCCCTGCGATTGGCTGGCAACCAATTCAGGGTGTCCCCTGCCTACTGCCCGATGACAGCTGGGATAGGCTCCAGCACCCCCCGCAACCCTAGTGAGGATGAAGCGGTTCGGAAGATGAATGAATGAATGAATATTATTATTATTATTATTATTATTATTATTATTATTATTATTATTATTATTTGTTGTTGTTGTTGTTGCTGTAGGGCGGCCCGGTAGTCCAGTGGTTAGCGCGTCGACTTCACAGTGCAGAGGTCCCGGGTTCAATTCCAGCTCTGGCCTCCCTGTGTGGAGTTTGCATGTTCTCCCCGGGCTTGCGTGGGTTTTCTCCGGGTGCTCCGGTTTCCTCCCACGTTCCAAAAACATGCATGGCAGGCGGATTGAACACTCTAAATTGTCCCTAGGTGTGAGTGTGAGCGTGCATGGTTGTTTGTCTCTGTGTGCCCTGCGATTGGCTGGCAACCATTTCAGGGTGTCCACCGCCTACTGCCCGATGACAGCTGGGATAGGCTCCAGCACCCCCCGCGACCCTAGTGAGGATGAAGCGGTTCGGAAGATGAATGAATGAATGAATGTTGTTGCTGTTATAGGCCTACTAGCAGTCGGAGTGGTGACTTGTAGAAGCGGTTCTATTACACAATTCTCCGACTTCATGCTCCTATTCAAGGCAAGGTTAGAGGCTACTAGCTAACTTCAGTGCCTACCATATTGTTACACCGGGGTGTATTTTTCAGTTTTTCTTTTGTGTGTTTGTTGTTTTGGGCTGGTCTAAGAGAATTGTGAAGCTTGCTACCTAGCTGGTTTAAAGAAACCATATCAGCGACGCAATGTTGTTTTTAGTGTCCTAGATCACGAATCTATCAAAAGCCAGAGCGGAAATAAAGACCATTTGTGAGGAGGTAATTCATCTTGGAATAGTTGTACATTTGGTTACATTAGGTTAATTGCTTTCAATCCAATAACTAAAGGAATCAATACTACTGTCATGTCTGTACGCCTCATTATCAGGGTGGCGTGCCTCTGGGAGATGGATGGCTTTGCTCAGAATTGAGGCTATTCACTATTCAAGCTATCTGAATCTACTTCCACCTCTCAATCCTTCTAATTAACATTTTATATCCGATTTCTTTTCCTCCAGATGAGTTTACGGATGTGTCTTTCTTTGTTGATGCTGAAGGGGAAAATTAGACACGATGCATCTTGCTGTGAGGCAGAGAAATTATGAGCTCAAGTGGGGTATTTTATTTGATAAACAGTGCAGCTTAGTAGTGAGCCTTTAAGCTCAAACTGTGAATGAAACACTGTTCCATTGTGCAGTACAATATTCCCATCCCCAAATTACCTCACATTATTTACATCAACACTGAACTTCTTTTATGGCATCAGTCATATTTTTATTTTGACATTAAGTAGCATGTAGGTCAGGGGTGCCCAAACCTTTTGGATCGAAGATCTACTTTTCGATCAACTAACCTCCCGGGATCTACCCTTACCGTCACACGCACACGCACACGCACACGCATGCCATGATGAGAAACAGCCTGAAACTGAGGCATGCGACGCACTTTTGCAGCCTGTTAACTATCGTAGCTCACACGTACCATTTTAAAGTGCTTCCCTGGGCCCTCCTAGATTCCTTTTCTTTGCCCGTGCCCTCGGTGAATTGTACACGAAGCAAACTTTGAATGAGAATAATGACGATAAAAGATAGAGCGCAACAGTTCTGATCACAAGCTGCAATTGCAGACTGCTGAGAGCTAACAACTGCGCTGACGTAATGATGCGCCACCGTAAATTCAAGATTTACCTGCTTTATTTTATTTTTAAAATATTTTTTGGTGAAAATGAGACTGATAAGATGATTAGGGTGCAGTGTACATTAACACAAAAAAATATATTACTAACATGTACAAAGACACACAAATGGTTGTTTGTTTTTTTTCTCCTCGACACTCCTCGGAGCTACCTGTCTTAGATCTTCTGGTAGATCAGGATCGACCTAATGGGCACCCCTGATGTAAGTTGTTTATGATGAATCAAGTTTCATTTAGTGTAGAAAAACACACCACAATTGTGAGTTTGGCTTTATACCAGGTCTTGCATTAAAGAGGTAAACTGCTTACATTTCTTTGTACCTTGGGTGCGATGGGTATTATGTGTAGATCTGGATCATCTAAATTGAACTTTTAAAAAAAAAAGAAGAAGAAGAAATGTAAAACTGAAAAGATCAAGACAGGATTTACGGTTTCAATTGGAAGCGCAGGAATTGCCAGGCAGTCAGTGTGGCATACATAGAGCAAAGATGGCTGAAGTGTTACATGGCTGTGTCATATTGTACAGCCTACAATAATATTGGTTGTTTTTCTTTGTTCTTTTATTACAAGATACAAAACGGAATGTTTCCATATTGAGTACTTGCGTTCATGGAGCAGTGCCTCAGATGATAATGAGTTTGTTCTGAAAAGGGGAGTCTAAAAACTCGGTTGTCTGCAAAATTATTAGCAAAGTGGCATATCTTTGCAAAAAAAATGCATGTGAATAATTCTCACTCGTGTTAAATATGTTTGAGGCTTGTCACATGCAGCGCTCACCCGAGCTCCTCTTGCCAGCACAGTGAATCCAAATTTAAGTCAGTCACCTGTATTGTGTGTGATATGAGACTCAATGATAATTTGCCACGAGTGTAAGTTGGCACGGTAGAAACACCACTGTTGTCTTTGTGCAATGCGGAGAAGCATCATTTTGCATTGTCATTTCTCATAGTTGGAATAAAAGAAAATGGATGTTTTTAAATGTTTTATTTCAAATACTTTTGAATAAGTAGTTATTGAGCATATAGAAAGGAAACAAGAAATTATGAGAAGAGTCTTGGCCCAAGTTGTGAGGTGTAAAGAGTCCCACACCTTCTGCTTTAGTTTGCATTCTGTAATATATTGAACTGACACTTTTTCCCTCCTTTGCATCACATACGGTATGTCTGTAGACACCTGCATCCGCCCTCCTTTGAAATCGAAGTGCAGAGAGCAGAAAATGTGATGCACTGCTGATCGTGAATCCTGTGGATGAGTCAAGAGATTGTCCCTGTGATTGCTGCACAACAGGAATTTGGGCACATTGCTGATCAGGAATTTGGACTATCCAAGTGCGTCTCAAGTCTCGGAATGAATGCCGACTGTTAGGAGCTGTCTTCTCTGTTTTCTATCCTGTAGTTGTGATGGGGCGTAGTATATGCCTTCCAAGTGGAAAATTCTGCTTTCCCAACTTCGAAATAAAGGCTGTGTAAATGGAAAGTTGGCGTCAAACTCGGGTAAGGATTCAAATTCACATGCCTATCGGGTTTCCTGAGAGTTGAGTGCCTTATCAACTCTGGCTTGATAATATTTATGCTGACCCGAAAGAGGCTTCACTCCTAATGGCGTTTGTTTTAGCAGCTTTCTGCTGTTGGCTGCATCATGTTGGAATTAGCTGCCAGGCAACAGCAAATAGGCTGGCACATTCCTGCTCTTGACATGGGTGGTAAGTGGCATTTTTTTGCAGTCCGCCTCCCCCACATGTGGTCTGCTCCATTACAGTCACTGTCAAGTGCTCACAGGTCACAAATAAATCTATGGATGAAGCATTTGTTTGATGAATGTTTATTTTTTTTCCATGACTCAGGGGAGGAAGGTGGTTTAATCAGAGTTCTACCAAAACGATCCGCTGGGATTTAGAATAGTGTCTGAGATGACTTTGATTTCATCTGGGCTTGCATGTTTGGCATTCAAAACTTGTACCAGGCCTAGTAAGCTTGCTGGGGGAAAATATTTGGCATGCGAATGTGATGGTGAGACAAGTGATGAGCCGATGTGACACTTCCCACTTTGCTTGGAGCTTACAAAAATATTTTAGCTTCTTCACGTTATTTATTTTTTTCTGTATAATTTCACCAGTTGCTTCATCTGAAATGAGTTCTGGTGATAATGACAATGCGCTGCCTGCAAATAATGAATTTAATTGAGAACACTGAAAAAAATGACAGTGGTCAACACGTTTTTGCGAAATTTTTGCAATCAGAGGTGCAATTCAACCTTTTTTTTTGCATTAAATCAGAATTTGCCCATGTTTTCTTCTTTAGCACATCAAAATTTCATAATAATACTAAGACTAATATAACAACAATTGTGTGTGTGTGTGTGTGTGTGTGTGTGTGTCACACAGCATATCTTGAGTAATTTTTATGAATTACGGGTTAGGTTCAGCAACAGGTGGATTTTTCTTCCTGAAAAAGTTACAACACAATATCTGTATTGCCCAAGCTTTTGTCGTCAAACTTCAAAACAAAAAAAAAAAAATAATATCTCAAAATTCTGATGAGCTAAAAAAAAAAAAAAGTAGACTTTTTTTTATTATTTAAAAAATAGGTTAAGGTTTAAAAAAAAAATCAGCATCCAAAATAGGTTAAGGGACGCATATAAAGCTATCGCTGAATAAAATTTGCTGTTGACCAATGTTATGAATCAAATGATTAAAAACAGGGTTTTGGGGG
>CAAKHF010006727.1:18886-32341 GCA_901007745.1 Hippocampus kuda | reverse complement strand
AGTGTATCTTAACGCCAGAAAGTTGCCTCTTGAAATTACTTTAATTTTGTGCCACGTCTGTGATAAAAAAAAAAAAAATTCTCTACCAATTTCAACAACTGAATGAACATCCTCCGAGACTGGTGATTGCATCATTTTTGCCAGGGTTCGTAGTTCAGACAAAGCCAGGTTACGGCTTCAACATGTTTTGGTCCTCCATGGTAATGAAGGAGAGCATTAAGGAGAAGGCCCTTTCTTGTGTCCGGCAGCACACACTCATGATGTGCTGAACAATCAGTGCGTCAAAGCATATTTACGAGCCCATGAACTGCCTCTTGCCACCGGAGCCCCCGTTAATGAAATACTCCTGCTAGATTAATGTCTTCGCCGGGATGATTTGCATTCAGGCGCGACCAATAAATCTCAAGCAATGAGCAAATACAATTTTCAACTTACACTCCAAAACAACTGCAGGCGTCCTGTAGCTGCGCTGCTCCTCCTGAACTCTTCCTATTCTATTTGAGCCTATTAAGAGGCCGTCTGGTGGGTGTTCATTGATGTGGCCGGTCGTCTGAAGAGGATAGTCATGATTTTAATGAGCACCGTTATCCCCCCTGTGATGGCTCTACTGGTAAAGGCCAGCACACCGAGGGAGGTCGGAAGGTATGCCACTGACCTCGTATTAGTTGATGTCACTGTACTCATTGTCTTTGTGCAACTTCTAATGAGAGGGAAGAGAAGAGGAGGGCTGCGTCAGTAATTGTGGTCCCTCGGAAACTAGGAGACTTTAAAATTTGGCCTCTGTCCCCGGTTTCTTCCGCATAGCGTTTTCTTGTTGGGCGCAGTGCTCCAATGATGTCCTTTCAAACTTTTTTCACAAGGCAAAGCAGGACTCGATTCACCTTATTGGAGAAATGGCCGAGGTAACTGAGCTCACCGGCCACTTGGGTTTGATATCTTTGTCAAAACAAATTCATTTCAAAGTAGAAGGATTCCAAAGTGCCTCGCCACTGACGGCTTAGTGATTCACATGCGTCATTTTTGTGCAAACAGTGTGGGTCCAGTTCCCACTCAGTGATGGTGAATGCTTGTCTGTTTTCACTGGATGTGTCCTGTGACTGACTGGCAACCAGTCCCAGTTTGAGGTGTGCAGCGTCATTGCTCTCACACTTTCATTCGATTGTCAGTATCATGGTAACAATTGGATATTATGCTTGGTACTTGTATTATTCGAGTTTTGTTTTCATCACCGTAAATAGAAGCAGTTAGATACAAACTTCCATCTGTCCAACCTTCCATTTTCCAATCTGCTTATCCTCACAGGGCTCCGCAGGCGTACTGGAGCCTATCCCATTTAATACGGTATTTAAAATAAGTGCAACAGAAAATTTGACCAAGGCATGAAATCACAACAATAATGAATATTATAGGTCTCAGCTGCTTTTAGTGTAATCATGTTCAAGTTTCCAAAACAAAACATACTGCTTTGCACTAGTCAATGAAATCTATAAAATAAGTACACAGGGCACTTCCTGAAATGAAAAACTGTTCAAAAAAGAAGTTGAAGGTCAAAACTAACAAAAACTGAATGACACACTTTGGCTCAAGAACGACTTTCTATTGTGATTAGGCCTGAAACTTACCATTGATTATACACCCTGTCTATAAATGTATGAATTGGATAAAAAAAAAAAAAAAATCCTTCCTGATTAAAAAAAAAAAAAAGGACATTTTTAATTGACACCGCAGAAAATGCGCAAACAAAATGAATTACGGTTCAGATACTGGTTTGGTCCATGCCAGGAACAGAAACATGCCAGAAAATAGACAAAGCTGTTGATCGTTTTCCAAAAAGCAAAAGCAGATGTTTGCCAATGTTTTATTTTTATTCAACACAAAGAGAAGTCTGCTTTCATGGAGGATCGACAGAAATCTGAGAATATTAACTGTTGAGAGGCTGATATTCTGAGCATTTTGACTATTTTCAACTAAACATGATCTTTAAATGATCTTTATCCCAAAATATGATTGATTTATCTGTTTAATCCATTACATTGCTGCACCTCTCATATAGCGATGAGGGGTGGGATGATTCACTTACCTCCCGATTCGATTGAAATCACAATACTTGTGTGACGCTTAGATTTATAATCACGATTATAGATGACACTGCGTAGTAATAGTAAGATAAGATATCCTTTATTTGTCCCACAATGGGGAATTTTACAGTCTGCAGCAGCAAGATTGTGGGTAGAAAGAAGAAAGAAGAAAAAAAAGCACTGTTCAATTAAGTGCAATATAAATACAAATATGGATAAGGTCGCAGTGCTATTTGCAATTGTTTTCACATCATTTAATTTTATTAATTAATTATTCAGCGGTAGTAGTGACCATACTTCTGGATTTTCTCCACTTGATGGTGAAAATCTGCTCTGGAAATTCTATTGTGAAACATTCAAAATAAGAACTGTGTAAGTATTATTGTTCCAAATAAATATATATATATTTTTTTTGCAGAAACAATTGTGTTATTTGGCAGGATTGTTGACACATCAGGTCTTGGCTGCGTTGGCTGTGCACTTCATGTGGAAACGGTTCACGTGAGTCTTAAGGATGATGAGCTCTGAATTGAATTTTAGTGCAACAGGCTTTAGGTGTTGCTGTCCTTTTCAAAAATTGGATTGCCAAATGTGTTCAAACATCGAACATTGTCTGGGGACCAGTCTAAGGTGAACCCTGCTTCTCAGCCAAAGTCAGCTGAGTGAGGCTGCAGCTCAAGAGCAACCCCGTCCGATTACCGCTGAAGAAAATGGATGGATCGATGCTGTACGACTACTGCTTGCAAACTTTGCTGGCTAAAAGTTGATCTTTTAGCTTGTGGCCTAACATGGCCTGTTTGTTCTGTCACGTAGACGCCGAATGACATCACTCAGTTGAGACCAGAGCGACAATGCTGGATGACAGCCTTTGACACGAGGGCATGACAGATGGGCTACAAAGAATTTTGATGCCGCAAGCTGAAAATCAACCAGCAATGTCATTACTTCTTAATCAATTATGATCTGGCACGATGTCCATGCCGAATCTTTCATGTCCGGATGATCATTTTCTTCACCCACATTCCAGGGTGTATTCCGTCATTGGCCCAGAGTCAGCTGGTAGTCCAGCAAGCAGTTGCGCAGTTTTGAAAATGGGTGGACGGACTCAGGGGAAGTTGTTCAATTTGTTGCTTTGTGCTCCGCTCTGAACTTTAAACTAAAAACAGCCAATCTAGTCAAGAACTTGATTGTTTATCTTAATGGCGTCTATGCTTCATGCATTACATGTTCCAGGTCATCCCTTTTCCGCCCGCTGTTCATTTTGACCTCTAAATGAAAGAAGTGGAAAGGCAACTTGAAGTCACAACACAAAAGAACCGTGAAATCCAAAAGGATATATAACAACTGTTGCAGAAAGGATGTTTATGATTTTTTTTTCCAAACTTTTTCATTTCCAACCTCAAGGCTGTTCTTCTATACTGTACAATTTTGACCGTCCCAAATAACAGATGTACTGTCGTGCGAAAAAAAGGGCCAGTGTGACTCACCTCCAGGTCTGTTTGTAACACGGACATCTGAAGTTGGCCCCTTTTCCTCAGTCAGGAACGTGACCCCACTTTTAGCTTCTCCTTCTGCTTCTCTTCTTTTTTAACCCAAAAAAACACCACAAAATTCCAGCTCTTTTGTGTCAATGTGTTCATCTTACTGCAAAGATGTTTGTGTCAAACAGGCTAAAAGCGGAACACTGGAAGGTCGGGGTCAGAAGGCTAAAGCTGCCTTTCATTGTTTTGACTTCCTCCCTTTCCAATTATTCACATCACATCTGGCAAAGCAAGAAGACTCTCAAGCCAAATTGGACACGATCTGTCACACGCTACCTACAGTGAGATTCTTGAAAAGCTGCCGCTTGTCGTCTGCCAGGTGGGAGTGCAGCGTGTTTATGTGGGCCACGGACGATGAGGCGGAGGCGGTCGACAGCTGAACACACAAACGCAGATGAGAAGCTTGTGGTCACACATCTTGGTCACCACAGACGGATGGCCAACAAACCTCGCCGTGAGCCAGCGTGGCTCGTGACAACCAATGTTTGATGGGCTCGGCATTTTCCGAGATGCAGATTAACTGTGGGCGCTGGTTTGTTTTGTAAACATTTCACATAAGTGACTGGGATGAACTGAACGGCTGGTGGATTCTTCTTTTTCATATGCAGCAACCGCACAAAAATGGGGAGTGCAGCTGCAGTCCGCCGTGCAGTTTGAGTTAAATGTTTGCAGACTGTGGTAATCGGCAAAGTCTGAGTTGATCTTATTTTAATTTAAACTTGATTGAGATATTTGATTAAAAACTTGCTGTACATATGAAAATGCAAAATCTTGAATGAACAAAAACAGATTTTCCATATCTGCTTCTTAATTTCACTTTTTAAAAATGTTTTATTAGGAATCTGTAGGATTCAGCAGGCAGTATTGTACAAAAGCTTAAGGCCACCTCTAACTTGGTTTTAACTTCTCCACAGCAAAATCTTTGAAAACATTAAGAAAAAAATAAAGAGGCTCACAGCCTGAAATCCTCAGAGATGCGAATCATAAAAAGACATTTTTGTTTGCGGTGAGTCCTGGATTTCCGCGTGTGGGTGGGATGTCACCCTGGCCGAGGGGGAAAAAAAACATGTTGGGCCGCCAGAGATCCCTTCAACTTGTTCACTTGCGTATTCATACAAAGTGCACAAACAGTACTGTGAAAAAGTGTTTGCCCCCTTCTTGATTTATGTCTTGTTTGCATATTCATCACACATAATGGTTTCAGTTCAGTTTTAGGAAAGCTGAGTTCAACAGGCAACACCCGAGCACCACATTTGTTGATTTAAGAAATCACATTAATTGAATCTGTCAGACAAAGTGAAGCAGGTT
Source organism: Hippocampus kuda (assembly GCA_901007745.1). Taxonomy (NCBI): domain Eukaryota; kingdom Metazoa; phylum Chordata; class Actinopteri; order Syngnathiformes; family Syngnathidae; genus Hippocampus; species Hippocampus kuda. The sequence continues at coordinate 27,414 of CAAKHF010006727.1, read as the reverse complement.
AAAAGATCTCAAGAAACAAAACACATCATGCCATGATCCAAAGAAATTCAACAAGAAATTAAACAAAAAAAAAATTGAAATCTATCAGTCTGGAGGTTACAAAGCCATCTCCAAGACTATGGGGCTTCAGGGAAACCACTGTCAGAGCCATTATCCACAAATAGAGAAAACTGGGAACAGTGTTAAGCATTCCTTGGAATGGTCAACCAGCTAAAAATTACTCCAAGAGTATGATGGCTCCTCCAGGAGGTTGCGAAAGAACCTAGAATAATCGAAAGCACTCCAGACCTCGCTGGCCTCTTTTCAGGTCCTTCTTCACGACTCGAGCATAAGAAAGACACTGGCCAAAAATGGCATCCATGGGAGAGCTCCCGGAGAAAACCATTGCTGTCCAAAAAGAACACAAAGGCTCATCTCACGTTTGCCAAAAGACTTCTAAAACAAGACTTTTGGTAAAACATTCTGTGGACTAATGAGTCAAAAATGGGACTTTTTGGAAAATGTGCGGCCCCTTAAATCTGGTGTAGAAATCCACAGCATTTGATTGAAAAGAACATCATGCCAACAATGAAGCATGGTGGTGGCAGTGCAATGGTCTGGGGCTGCTTTGCTTCCTCAGGTCCAGGACAACTTGCTGTAATGGATAGGACAATTAATTCTGCTGTCTACCAGCAGAAGACCGTTACTTTGCGCCCTCAAATGCAAGTGCTCTTAGATCATGCAGCAGGACAACGGTCTGAAATAAACCAGAAAGTACACCTCGGAATGGCTAAAAAAAAAAACTAAATTAAGGTTTTGCAGTGGCCAAGTCAAAGTCCAGATTGGAATCCAATTGAGATGCTTTGGTGTGACCTTAAATGGGCAGCACATGTGAGAAAACCCTCCAATATGGCGCAGTAGAAGCAATTCTGCGAAGAAGAGTGGGCCGAAATTCCTCCACAGCGATGTGGAAGACTGATCGCTAATTAATGCAAATTCTTGATTTCTGTTATTGCTGCCAAAGGTGGCACAACCCATTTTTAGTTTCAGGGGGCAATTACTATTTTACAGAGGGTCAGAAAGGTTTGGATTTTTTTTTTTGGGGGGGGGGGGCTTAATAAATTGAATTGGCATTTAGTAACCACATTTTGTATGTCCTTGGGTTGTTTCTGTGTGATATTAAAAATGATTTGATGAACTGAAGCCTTTGTGTGTGACAAATATGCAAAGAATGCAGAAATCAGGAAGGGGGCAAATGCATTTACACAGCACAGTATCCATATTGGTTGCTGCTGTTCATCGCGTCATGGGGTGTGCATCACCCCTGAAACTTTAGGATATCTAAAAATCTAAATCAGTGAATGGGTGCAGAGTCAACGAGAAGTTTCTTGATACAGTGTCTACCTTTCTTCAGCATTGAGCTGTCGGAGTCGAACTTTGATTAACAGATCTGCCAGGGTGAAGAAATGCCACAGGGAACTGTATTGTTCGGGACACCACTTTAAAGTGACTTTTAAAGTCCAACTTTTTTGTAGGTTAAAAAATGTCATTACCGATCAACTTTGCTGTCAGCTTTGCCGCGGCTTTGACAGAATTCCCGCTCATCATTTAGCTGTGTCACGTTCGCTGCACGCATTGTTTTGTTTTCAGTTTGCAGCAGGAAGCAGACACGGCGAGTAATCTGCTCGTAAACACGGCCCCCTCATGCAGGAAATATCAAAGCAAAACAAAAACACAAATGAGACAGACAGAGGAGTAGTGTTCCGGTGGCCTGATATCTGGCTTTAGCTAACGAGTCAGCGATAAAATCAAGTGACTCAGACTTGAGTGCAAAACAATGTGAGTGGGACGTCATAATTGTTGTTTGAAACTTGCGATTTGGTGAACACTGAAAAAAAAAAAAAGGAATTTCATTGAAGAAATGCTCAGTAAACAAGCAAGGCTAAAATTTGGATATAGTCACTGACCACACGGTGCGGTTCACTCGCATGACTTCCATGTGGGCAGCGTGAGTTGTCTGAATGGTCGTCTGTCTTTATCTGTGCCCTTTGAAGGACAAAAAAAATCGAGTCCACGGCGCGCGTCTGCCTTTCGTCCTACGTCAGCTGGAATAGGCAGGCTCGAGCTCACCTGTGACCTTGAGCAGGATAAGCCGTAGAGAAAATAGACGACTGGATAATTGTTGCACCTAAACCGTAACGGAGGACTTGACTAACTCATTAGAGCTGCTTAAGCGCACACATTTCTTCCTATAATTAGAAGCTGATTAATAAAGTTCATTTACATCTCTGGAATGCGCCGAGAATCCTCACACATGATGGATGCACTCCACTGATGCACTGGGCCGAGAAACAGAGGCACATATATATGCGCGCGCCTCATCAAAGGCGAGGTGCAGACTACAGCCCTTTGGTTCGGATTAAATACCGACAATAAACATGAAATGGCCCCTGAGAGCGTTGCGCTTCAGATGATGCTGTCAGTGTGAGTGAGCTGTTGGAGTTGACCACAGCTTCAAGTCCGTGATTGTTTGGTGCCACTCTTGTGGAGGCAGGCACGAGGCACCAACGTTTTGGCTGAGATTTATTCTTTTCCATCACAGCTTGAAGCGTAAAGCATTTCATGGCTGTCACTCAGTGAAACGAAATGCCTTCCTGTTGGAGTCACTTTGAAAAGCATGCAGGAGGCTGACGTATTGGCTACTGATTCCCTGCTGTGCACTGTAATACATTGAGAATGTACATATCTTCCCGTTTACCTGAAAACATAACACGCCGTCCACGCTCACATGGAGAGAGAGCAATATCATACGCAGTGATAAGCCATGCAAGTAGAGCGGGAACATGCAAACTCATGACTGAAATGTCAGAGCTGAGAGATTTTTGCTCTTCTCGTGGGCTGGCCCTTCCTCCTATATTTTAGCAATATTGGCGCGTTGTCGGCCTGTCATGATAACTTTTATTTTGCACAATATTTTTTCCCAGATGCTGTCACGATAAACGATAAATGTCATTTTTTTTAAGAGCAAAGGCGCAGGCATCTTTCAATTTTCAAGGATACTGAAAATTTGCATTGAAATGTAGGACAATAAAATATATTTGATTAAACAAACGTAAATAAAAACCGCTCAGCCTCCGTTAAAAAAAAGTGCATTTCAACAAATATTAACACAACACATACAACCACGCTTGAAGTGTCAGTGGAGTAAACTGAGATGTCTTTTATCTCCTTGTATGTCCTCTTTCCCCTGCTTGTAAAAGGCTGCAATGGCTGTTTGGGAAATCCACATTTCTTCGGGCAATTTGTACTGCCTAGAAGGTCTACGGTTCGGTTAAAAATAAAGAATGATCACGGGAAGTACTGTATATTCACATAATCATCATTATCATCGTTATTATTATTGCTGATTGTGTATTGTCGATGCATCCATTATCCGAGCCGCTGAAACTTCATCAAGGTGGCAGGTGTGCTGCAGCCTATCCCAGCAGTCTTTGGGCAGTTTAAAAAAAATATATTTTGCTTCCATTGGACAGCAAAAAGTACAATCAGCCAGCTGTGTATCCAACTGTTGCCATTCATCCAACAGAATGCAAATATCTCAGCTTTGTGGCCAATTTAACAAGCCCCGATTTCACACTGAGTAAGTGCATCCCTTCGAAAATGTTTTTTTAGACTTGCATTAAAACACAGCAAAAACAGCATATTCAGTGAGCATCAGTATGCCACTCTATGCTGGGTGGGGTTGGAATTGAGTTTTTTTTTTTTGTCACAAAATTAGGAATCAAAATCATTATTTCTGTTTAAATACTGTAGTTTAATTATTGTGGTTTGGTGCTTACCTATGAGATTTTTCTCAAGTAAAAAAAAATAGTTACCGTGGCTCAATAGGCTGTTTGCCAACTGATCTAATCATTACTCTCCTACAGACTGAGTTTTAAAATAAGTCTTACATGATGAACATAGATTGACATTTTTATAATCATCATTTATAGAGAACTGCGGTTTGAAAAATGAACGCGTGAATGGATGTAATCTCTCAATGTAGCAGAGAACTTGTATTGGAGAGATACGGATTCTCGACATTGGTCTCGTTGTCAATTCAGACACACGAAATGGTTGATTTCTGGCGGGCGTAGCGCATGCTTGTAGAATCGATAGCGCATAAACAAGCAATGAAATGGTATAAAAAAGAGGACCGTTGTGCCGGCTAGCATGAACACTACTTGGCTTTTATTCGAGCTGCTGTACCTTGCTGCGCCTCATTGATAAATGAGAAAAAAACCCGAACTGAAACAGTCGAACCGAACCGCTGGAGTCCTCGTGTGCATGCTTGCGTGTGAGTGTCACTCGCACAGAGGTGAGCTGGAAGTAAAATGATTGACAGCAGAGGAAAGGAAGCAGCGCGACTGAATCTTCATGCAGTATGTAAACCAACACGCATGTAAATTTATTGTGGCTGACCCCCCTCCCCCCATCGCTCATTGAGTCAATATAGTAATTACCGTGATGGGCCCAGTTATGATAAAACTGGAATGGCATCATTTCCTACTGCGGTATCATTTTTATGATACTGTGCAGCACCTTTATTAGCAGCACGCAAGTGTTTCAGCTCCTTTAAACCACAGCCATCAAAGGATGCTTCAAAAATAGGCTTTGACAATCTAGTTTCCTCACAAAGTTCAATGACATTCGGCCCTGTGGTTTTATGTAATTGCCCTGACAAACAGATAAGACTCTTCTACCAACTTAACTACATAGTATATAATTTCCGCTTAACTCGGCAGTGCAAATAACAGCAGATGCATTTCATTTAATGCCCCAGCTAGCTGCCTTCCGCTTTATGCAAGAATACGATGGAAAGTGACTCCGCAAGACCCATCACTGCTCACAAACAGAAACAGCGGGTTTATAATTACAATGAAGCAGGTCTTCCCTGGTGATAAAAACGCTTGTGGGGAAAGCGCCTGCGCCTTCAAGACCACTCAGTTGTTGCACAGTAGATGTTGTTCCAGTTTATTTGAAGCACGGTAGGCAGCTATGATTAAATGAGCAGTCCTGTGCATTATGGCGCTTGTGTCCACTTGCACTCAGTCTTGCAGAAACGCAGATTGATAAACTCTGAGTCAGCATTTTTCAGGGGCCTGGGAGTGTTCTCTGTCCGTTTCCTCCCCCCGACAACAGGAAACAGGCTGTCATCCCTGCAAGACTCTCAGGAAAGAGGCAGTTGCATCAATGTGCGCAACGAAACAGAGCTTGACATGTCACTAGAGATGTCGATGTCACATTTTTTTCAGAAAGCAGCTGAGATGCAGATGTGCCACAGATACGCTGTGTGCAAAACGGCGGGGGGGTCCTTGAGTGGGCCTTGCTGTGGAGTCATACCTCCACTGGGATTTGGCATTTACTGCATGATTGAAATGGCTTTGGGAATGTGATAGATTTAAAAGTCAGCAGCCCGTGCCTATTTCCAAAAGACCTCAAAAGTTGTTTGCACATATCCATCATCTTATAGATAGATGCTGCTTGGATCAGGCCATGAAATATGGGAACCATTTATTTTACGCCTCGACAAATGAGCTTTGTCTGCTCTACAAGTATGCTTGATGAATGTGCGATACAGTTCAGGAGGAGCTTTTTCACTTTGCGACCATTGACAGCAACAAACTGTCTAGGTCAGGCGGGTGTATTGATTCAGCTTCGCACAAATGCAAACTGCATTTCAAGTGTTACGACTTCCATGGTGTGGAGTAGAGGACAGATCCAAGTGACGCTCGGACAGAAAGGACATGAAATGATGACGGGTGATGCCACGGAAATTTGTCACAGTAGTTTGCATCTGGGGGGTGGAGCTGCCTCCTGAAACATTTCAACATTGCAAAAATGTGGACACGCATTGCTGTCCCAACATATGCGAGGAATGGTTTGGTCCAGTCTTTCATTAATTTCAGTGATGCATTGTATACACAGCAATCGATAGCTTCAGTAATTGGCTTTGGCTCTGGACTCTGGCTTGTGTGTCAATGAATCTCATTGCGTTCAATTGACCCAGCTCTAGTTTTCAGCCTCAGCCCCGCTGCACCCTTGTGAACGGGTTTGCTCTGATGAGAACGCCAAAGTCTGATGTGCGCGTTTATGTCATAATTAGGACATCTTTGTTGATATTTGCTGAACAGACAATCACCAGTGGATCCTTTGCTGTTCCAAAATTCTGTGTCGTTCGGAAGGTTCACAAAGGCAGAAATAATACAGATAACAAAGAAAAATTACAAAGAAAAAAAAGGATCTTCACTCAAAAGTTGTTTGTAGCTGTAGCTTAGTTGAAGTTTATTAAAGTGGGGGGGATGAGAGGCGCCAGTCACTGAAGGTCTTGAAGGCAGACCGTTAAGAGTGAACATTGTGATATTTCTTATCCGTATTTTTGCCGCATGCATCATGAGGTGGGTCATAGGATTCACTGGATATGTCTTCGGTTTCAAATCTATTCAAATATTTTGCCCTGGAAATATTGCAGTCGTTTTAACGATAATATCAATCTGTATATCTTTGTTCTAGCTTACCCGTAGTAAGACAGAGGTGCAATTGTTTGGGCGGCGTCGCATTTGTTCCAACACATCTGTTCATGGTGTCCATGTTAAATGTTGCTGCTGGGCCACTGAAGCCTGTGAGCCTTGTCAGCAGTTGCTATGGAGAAGAAGCAGGTCACTCGATGTTTGCACACATCCAGTATGTTGTCTGCGGTCTCATCCTGGAATGTCTTCAGTCATGGGATGGTTTTGCACGCTTATTAATGCCCAGCATTGATTCATTCCTTATTGTAATGAGTCATGATTTTCATTCTGATTTTTTTTGTTTTTGTTTGTTTATTGAACATATGAAACACAATACAATAACAAATTGACAAAAGTGAAGGCAAGCAAAAATTGTAAAAAGGAATTTGTGCCAGTGCTTTAGAATGAGCACTAATGCCAATGTTGGCGATGGCAGAAACGACCCAGATTGTGACGGCGGCATGCACGCATTATTCTTGAATGAAAGAGAACTTTACATTTTGTAATTATAAAAATTTAAAAAAGATAAATGACTGGTTCAATAAAGATGGTGTCCAATGTTAGGAATGGAGAGTGAGTGGTATTTTGATCCTGTGGTAAAAATGGACTTCCAACCAAACCAAACTGATATAAAAGTCAACACAAACAGCTCATTTGACAATTTGCACTTAGTCGCTGCAGTCTTTCCTTATTACCCTCAATATTCACGGGGGATAGTGACTTGGCTAGCCCATGAATTGCGAAAATCTGTGTATAATTGACGATCAATATAACATCTATTCATCCATCCATCCATCATCCAAGCCGCTTGTCCTCACGAAGGTCGCGGGTGTGCTGGTGCTTATCACAGCTGTCATCGGGTAGTAGGCCGAGTACACCCTCAACTGGTTGCCGGCCCATCGCAGCGATCAATATACGCCACCCCCTGACCCTCCACCCCCCAAAAAAAATTACAAAAAAAAAAAAACAACAACATGAAAATAAATTGAGTGGAGTATCAATAGGAACCATTCAGGTGCTAGATATTGAAGTGCCAATGAGTTTAACACCGTGAGGGCTACATTTGTATATATATGTTTGTGTCTGAAAAACAACACTTAAAATAAGTTGTGTCTTTGAGCCCGCATCAATCTTCTCCATAGAGTGCTGTCTTCTACCAATCGGCTACACCTGGCTGCTTGAGTAGAAAAGCGACTGATTTAAATGATGCGGTGAAGTAAGGCATTTTATAATGCTGCATGCTTGTAGCTGCATTGCTGCGTCATCGGGATTTCCACATGCTCAACAGAAATCATTCAGCCGCTCTTTTGTTTCTTCTCTTTCAGGTCTGATGGTGATGCATCCAGGATGGTCAGGTACACTTTGCACTTTCCTTTCTTTCAAAAGCAATCTCTCCGTTTTAATTGAATTACGGCAGCATGATACATCTTTATTGATATCAAGTTTTCACAACAGCTGCAGCTGTAACAAAGCGTTAACAAAACTATAACATGTAACATAAAATCACAAAAATAATCCAACAGAACACAACATAAAACACAGATAATGATGCGATTCTAACAATTGTTCCTGCATACGCCCTGTTGTTCGAAGCAGTTACAGATGAAAGAGGAGAAAATTAGTCTCCTGTCAGAAGTGTAACGTGTGCTTAGTACAAATCTGTCTTGCACATCCTACTTTATAGATTTTTTTTTTAAATAAAAACAAAAATCCATCATAATGTATTCATTTAATTCCACAAAACGATTGTTTCCCACTTGATGTTAATTCTTCACGAAAATACACTGTTATATCCATACCTGAAATGTGGCCAAACATCAAAAAGTTTGGGGGGGGGGCTAATAGTTTTGCAAGGCACTGTCCTTCTTTCATGGAAAGGAAGTTATTGACTGAATTTATTCTGCCCAATTTAAGCACCACTGTTCCACACTTAAATATGACTCAAGTGTCAACAAAATGAGAACGTTTCTAGGGTCACACAAATGATGTATCATCGGGATG
>CAAKHF010006727.1:0-17424 GCA_901007745.1 Hippocampus kuda | reverse complement strand
TACTTAACGCAAAATTACAAAGAGGGTTAGACCAGAGATGCTGAACTTGAATGAGTCTTTGCTTCCAACTGGTCGTATTTGCTGAAAACAAACTTACACACACACACACACACACACACACACACACACACACACACACACACACACACACACACACACACACACACACACACACACTAAATAAAGCTTGCCCGATTGTCAACAGTTAAGCTCTGCCAGCCTGACTTGAAAACTGATTTCGACTTTGCAACTGTTGTGGCAACCTGAAAGCAGAACTCAAACATCCCAATTGCTGCATGATTGGCGGTCAGTCTATTTGCGGTCCAGTGACAGTCACATGTAACAGCCATGCCTGCAGAGACCAGACGTGACTGTTGTGTACGTATGTCAATGTCTGTCAAGTGCCGCCTCCCTCTCTGTTCTCCTTAGCTCTCGGTTGCCATAGAGAGCAGTGCTCCTCTTCGCAGAGGTGGGAGACTGAGCTTTCCAGCTTGTCTTGTTTTCGTTCCCTTTGACCCACTGAAATGGATTTCAAGTCGCTCTAATCAGGTATTACTTTATAGACGCTCCGCAGAGATTAAACAATACAGCGTATGAGTGTGAAGCAGAAAGAGAGAACAATAGAACCTCCTGGTGCTGGGACATCATTGTTAATTGTAAACAAGCACTGAGTGTCTCACTCTGCTGGCCTTGGCTGATGTCATACTGATGTCGTTGATTGAGCTCCTGAAGAGTGACTTGGCCTAATGCAACCATTTCTATTGAATTACGTTTTCAGCAGAGCCCACTTTAGCGCCTACATCTGATGCGTGTGTGCGTGCGTGCGTGCGTGCGTGTGTGTGTGTGTGTGTGTGTGTGTGTGTGTTTGTTTCAGTGCCGTAATAGTCCAAGATGATTGGTGGTAGCTGTAGAAATGACAGTTGCTTTGATTTAAAAAATAAATAAATAAATAAAACTAAAAAGGGGAGGGGTTGCCCATTAAATATGAATTACTATTTGTGTGTGTGTGTGTGTGTGTGTGTGTGTGTGTGTGTGTGTGTGTGTGTGTGTGTGTGTGGGTGTGTGTGTGTGTGTGTGTGGCCTAAAAACACTCATTACGAAATAAAAAATGTTGACAATAATAAACATTTGTACTGTTTTTGTGGCCTAAAAATGGCCTGTGGAATAACAAATTATTGTCGCTAATTATATATATTTTTAAAAAAGCTTGAAACTGAAAAGTTTTCAGCTTTATCCTGATTTTTCTTGCTCGTCCTTCAGGGGATGGGGTAATAGCAGGCTGCTGATCACATTCCCAAGCCATGATGTTAGCACGCTTTCATTTTTTTTTTTTAACCTTGGATGCTAAGGCTTAGGGCTTGACAAGAAAAAAAATGGATACTGTAACAAAGAACATCCCGTGTGAAAGTGCTTTAGCATGAATTAAAAGTGACTCCCAACCCACACCCGCGCTGCAAGACGGAGAGATACCGCCGCTCGTTCCTACCGACTGCTGTCAGGCTGCTGAATAAATAAATAAATAAAATATCAAAATAAAAATTAACTAAAGGATGTGAACAGCAATTGTAAATAGCACTGCGACCTTATCCATATTTGTATTTATATTGCACTTAATTGAACAGTGTTTTTTTTTCTTCTTCTTTCTTCTTTCTACCCACAATCTTGCTGCTGCAGGCTGTAAATTTCCCCAGTGTGGGACAAATAAAGGATATCTTATCTTATTTTATCTTATCTTATCATCACTAGCACACGAGAACACAGTCCCGCATAGCGGAGCTGAAGCTATTGAATGAAAATCACTGAAACCATTTATTTCCATTCTAAAAATATGAACGCTAGAATGATCAAACCATTCATAACAGACCGAAGAATATCAAAGGAACATGTGAATGAGACAGATAATGAAAAGTTACGGTGTTTAAAAGTAGGTATTATTTTTGTTATTTTATGTTAAGTGTTCTATAAAACGTTTTGTTACAGCTGCAGCTGTTGTGAAAGTGCTATATAAATAAAGATGTATTGTATAAATAGAATAAGCAGGTATTAGTGAGAAGCTAACTGAAAAAGTTAGGTTTTGTTGTGAAAAACTGTTGTTAAAAACGCGAATGATATGAACAGGTAGATGTGACACGCTCTTTTTGAACTGCGTGCCTCCGGCGATGCCAAAAGCTAACGTTTGTGCTTTCCATTGCCTTTTCTGGAACTGTTGCCCCTGCCAACATGACTGTCACATCTGTCCACGCATTGCCTTTGATGGGAATGTCGCCCTAGCCAACATAGCAAGAATTTGGGCTTCAGCTACCGCATTTTCGTATTTGGTTATCCAACTGATAATTCTCGAGACTAATCACGTATACGGATAAAATTAAATATATATTTTCTTGGTTATAAGTATGGAAGACAAAAATTACATTTCCACTGGAAAAAAAAAGAAAACTAGATGTATGTTCTTTATTAGGTATTCACGATTTTGTACTTAAATTAAAGCAGCATATTGTTTTCCTCTCGACACACATTCCTGAGATTTTAGACAAATATCTCATCATGAGACGAAGTGACGTCAGTGACGAAGAGATTTAAAAAAAAACACACTTGAGTAAGCCTGGTTTATTCAAAAATGATCTGGTGGAACTGTAACTGTGTCGGGCTAGCGCTTGCCACGAAACACTGGCAACAGGCACCATACAGTACCCTGTCAGCGTAATTAAGTTGTTTTTTTTTTAGGGCTCTTATGTGCCGATTGAATGTTATTTCAAGGGGCGGCACGGTGTCGACTGGTTCGCAAGTTCGTCTCACAGTGCAGATTCCGGCTCCAGCCGTCCTGTGTGGACTTTACATGTACTCCCTGTGCCTGCGTGGGTTTTCTCCGGGTACTCCAGTTTCCGCCCACATTCCAAAAACATGCGAGGCAGGTTAATGGAACTCTCTCAATTGTCCCCAGGTGTGAGTGTGAGGGCAGATGGTTGTTGGTCTATGTGTGCCGTGCGATTGGCTGGCAACCAATTCAGGTTATATACCTACTGCCTGAAGAGACCCGCAATAGGATCCAGCACACCCGCAACCCTTGTGAGGAGAAGCCAATTGGAAAATGGATGGATGGATGTTATTTCAGGACGTCGTCGAGTTGAAGTCGGTAGGAACATTTTGATAGCAAATGGTTCCAGAGTCTGGAACATGAGTCATGTCAGCCGTTACGCCGTGACATGCTTCCAGTGAACAACTTCAAAATAAAAGCCTATCCTAGAAATTGATGTCCCTATATGGTAAGGTATGGTTTATTTTGAAATTGGCCTTCTTACTGCATTGGTGGCATTTACTGTCATGCACAGTATGAACAATGTTGCTGCGGTTGTTCCTCAAGCATTTTTGTTTTTTTAATTGAATCACTCGAGGACTCATTTCAGCTCTAGTCAGAATACTCAGTGGTTGGCGGGTCTGAGCCAGAGCCCAATTCTATGCAGCCCTATCACTTTGTGGAAATCAGAATAAAGCTCGAAACACCAGGCAAAAACAAAAACAAAAAACAAAAGCCAATGCAGCAAATATGTGGATCAGCAAGCAATGTCCTCTTCAGTGGCTGCAGCCCTGTGTTGGAAAAGCAAGTCTCATTGAAATTTCTTGTTCATTTGGTACATTCACTCTGGTTCCTATCACTTGCTGGTACTTTTGCAGCAGCAGAATGCCATTCATGGAAAATGAGGGGGGAAAAAAATAACTATTACTGTAATTAATGCAAGGCAGGAAACTACTTCAAGCTCCTTGCATTGTAGCTGAGAGCAGACATTTGCAGTTCGGAAATGAATTATTCATTAAACCAAAACAACAGCAAACGCCGGCAGCTGTGGCATACTGAACTCAATGATATGACTCAGTGCCTCAGTGCAGCATTCATCAAATAGTAGCTGATTACAGCATGAGTTGCACGAAATAAACCTCTGCCGATTGCTCATTAGCTCGTGGAAGCTTGGCAAAGCAACAAACCAAATCTTGAAAAAAAAAAAGCCACCGTAGTGATTCGTGTGCTGTGCTGGGCTGGCAACTTGTCCAGGGTTGCCCGAAGTCACCTGGCGTAGACTCCAGCTCACTCGCAAACCATAATGACGACAAAGCAGGAATGAAAATGGAAGGATGGGCGATTGGGTATTTGAATGACTATGCCAGAAGATGTGAGCTTTTTTGTTTTTATAAAGCTGTAACTCCTTCGAGAGAAGCTGGGAGACCGTGGGAGTGTGAGTGTGCGTTGACAGTTGGAGAAACGTGCCTCCTTTGTGTCTGATGGGAGCACGGCTCAGTAGTGTCTCTGGGGAAATAGTGTCCAGTGAAAGAAGATGACAAATGTCACAGCTGTGATCAGGGGAGGACAAAACTGCTCATGATGCATCACGCTGAACATCAACTATTGTCGCAAAGAGTGTTTTTTTGTCGTCGCTGTTGTTTTTGCACAATGTCTTTAGTTTGACTTGAACGCATAAACATGGGGTGAATGGAGGATGGAAAGAAGTGCGGTTGCAAAAGAGGATTGCTGGTCCGGTTGGTGTGTTGTGTTTGTGTGTGTTCAGCAGTTTAAATTGACTTCACAACAGTATGGCGTTCATTGTTATTCATCGTGCGGCGCCGTTTTGCAACAAACCCTCCCTTGAGGCAGACATTTCGATTCAGTCTGCACAAGTTTAACATTAGAGTTGATTTAACGTTGTCATTTTAGAGGTTAATCATGGCACCTCCTTTGCAAACTACTCCAGCATTCCGTGTTGCAAAGGCTGTCAAATGTTGTTGTGCTTACACAAACGGAATTCAAGCACCTTGGAGTATAACCTGGAATGTTTTACTTTCCGTATGCGATTAAAAATAAATAGAACGGATACAACTTACCACAAACGTGCCGTACGCGGCTTCAAAATCTTGTTACCGGTGCACTGGATTGCCACGAGGAAAGCAGTTTCTCTGCCGTTGCCATGGCAACCCCAGATCAAACACTTGAATGGCCTTAATGTTCGCAGACCAGCCAGTACGCCGCTCGCGTTGCATGCACCAGCTTACGTGGGAGCATCGCTGCTAAGACAAGAGTCTGAGTCTGAATGCAAATCTGTACAAACAAACAAGTGGTGGTGGTGGTACAAAGGACAAAAAAAGGACTAAAGGAATGATGTGAATGAAACATTTTAAACACAATGTCGTCGCCGCATCTCCTCCCTGTGAAGGAGGGCGTTTCACTTATTTCCTGAGGGTGTTCAGACTTTTATAGCCCGGAGCACTGGGCTCTTCCAGGATGAAACGCACAGAAAGAGCAGCGTTTTGTTTTCTTATTTACATCCACAAGAAATCTGCCTGGACTCATTCCTTATCAGTGCGTGCCTTGCTATCGGACTCCAAACTGCAACCTAATGCTGCACAGTCCGGCATTGTAGTCCTATTCACAGCTACCCCACAAGCAACTCCGGCCTATTCTCCCAGTGCAACCAATTGCAATTCAAAGGTGGTCCCCAGGCCAGGTTTGAGGCCCTGAAGGGCAGACAGTGATTTAGATAGCGTGCCAGCATATATTCCGTTTTTTTACAACCTGTAAAATATATTGGAACTCCATTGTGCGGAATAATTTGGAAGTTTTTTGTTTAAAAAAAGTACTGTTATCATGACGAGGTTTGTTCAAAAATATTCAAATCATCCTCTAACATTGATGGCAAAATTATGCTGAGGGTCTTTTTGCATTCATTTTTTTTTTTTTTTTGCATTAACTATTTTGGAAAATCATAGAAATGTCATTAGCATCATTATTTGGAGCACATAAAAGTGCAAACGGACTTAAAGGATCAAATTTGCCTTGTTTCCTCAAAGGGAAAACGCATCGGAAACGAATGATGCGTGAATGAGGCGGAATCACATTGTTGGCCTTTTTGTAGCGGCCCTTCCACGCTGACTGTTGAGTTATTCTTTCCTGTGACCTTTGTACCCGTAACCTGTTGTCACCTGTTCTCCTACAGGCGACACGCCTCCCTGCCTGTCCAAGTCACCGAGCCTCCTGGAAGCATCGTGTCTGTTGGCAGCCGAGGAGTCGTCCCATGTCGCAAGTGGAAGTCTGCTTCCTTTGGGTACAGTACCATTTGACTTGTTTGTCGCCGTGCGGCCACAGCAGCGCATTCCCCACTGTTGTGTTGTTAACTTCTCAAAGTCACCCCCCCCCCCCACACGCTCTGGTGATCAGCCCGAGTGTGGCCGATGCGTCACTTTGTTGTGTGGTAACGTCCCGAGTCATCACCAGCTGTTCCTCAGCCTTTTATGACCCAAAGCCGCATCGCGACTTGTGTGATCAAATGCGCAGCGAGCAGAGCTTACTAAGCTTGGTCTTAATGAAATATGACGTTCATGGCTACTGGATGCGCCCGGGGCTCTCCTCGCCCATTAGCCCGAGCCGAGCTGCGAGAGAGTCTTGCGGCAAATGCCGAGATGTAAGCGCAGGCGGCGCCATCAGTGGGGACAGACTTAGGGGGGCTTCAAAAGGTTGGTGATGGTTTTCAAAAGACGCCTCCCAAGGCTGCGTGCTTCGTCATCAAACAGCCAGCGACTAATCCATAACCCACTTTTGGCTCGTGCACAGCACAGCCCACAAATAAATCCCAGTGTATAATAGGAGCTTGTTCTATTTTTAAACAGCGGCGTTCAGAAGTTTCTGACGCGTCAGATCATGGCTGGTTTGTTTTTGGTAACGCAGCAGCAATGAGGCCTGCTATTTCTGGCGCATACCTCGCTCGTATGTCTTCCTTCCATCTGATAAGCTTCTATTTGTGATTGTTTCCAAGGAACTCAGTTTAAGCACGTCAATGGTTTACGACGTTCGAAGACATAGACTGTCATTTGATTTGATTTGTTTTTTTGTTTTTTTTCTTCTGCAGCTAATGCTCACTGTTTGACCCTACAACGTTCAACTCTATCACGCTTTGCTCATGGAGGCAATCAATCCTCCAACAAAGAAAAAGAGGCTTCACCCCAAGAACAAAGCTTTTGAAAACATTTGATCATAGATTGGGGTCTTCCCTCGAACATGATCTCTCTCTCTCGCTCTCTCTGTCCCCAGAATAACACTCCACCCAGTTCATCTGGTATTTTTCCCCTTTTAACAAAATGTAGTTCATATGATTGAATCCATACTCTGCATTTGATGCAAAGTTATGAAGATTTTTTTTAAAAAAAACAGGCCCCCGCCCCTCCCAACCTCAAAAACACAAACTTGCCTCTTATACAGACTTTTCAACCGATATCAATTGCTAACATTTGCTGATTCACATAGCTAATTTGACTGAACTAAACTTCCTGGCGGCACTTTGGGCGATTGGTTAGCACGTCCGCCTCACAGTGCAGAGGTGCGGGGTTCGATTCTGGCTGCGGTCTTCCTGTGTGGAGTTTGCATTTTGATGCCCGTTATGTGCTTGTTCACAACAGAGGTGAACTTGTGGCATATTTGAATGTGGAACGTTAGCACGACTTCTGTTGTAGGCTGGACAAAGCAAAAGTAAACTCAGTGACGAAGGGAAGTGGATTAAATGATGTCTGTTGGCAGATTGTCGCACAATTTACAGTATGAGGTTGGATCTTGGGAACTGCTGTGAAGCCTAAAACGGAGCATGTGTGTGTACTGATTTATATCGTTTTCATCGCGCAATTACTCAAGCCTTCCGTTGCCTCGTGTGCTGTCAAGGAAATGCTGAAGACGCGTTTTGCAAAATTGGAAAGCAATGAGTGAATGTGGTAAATATTGCAGTCCTATAGATGGCGGTAATGTGCGTTATACTGTAAAGAGCCTGAAATTGTTCAAACAATTCGAAGAAAACCTCTCCCTTCTCTCCGGGATTGACATTTTCACAACTATGAAAGAAAAACACAGTACTTAGTAGTTTCGACCTTGGCCCCAAAATTTATGCAAATCCGCAAAGGAATTTTTGCGTGATGCTGTAAACAAACAAAAAATAATCTTAGCTAGGTGCTGGAGAGACGCGAGATGGCTTCTGAGGACATAGAGGCACCCTTGGCAAGACAGCCAACGCCTTCCTGTTTTTTATTTCTCTGTACAGAAAGGGTAGCTGGACCAAATGCGCAAAAATACCAATTTATGCTGGCAGTGTAGAAGGTATGAGTCTTCGAGTGCATGCAGGAGAGGTGCAGACATTGTTGATTCGTTTGGGACAGGCCCCTGCCGTTTCCTTCGCTCTGAGAGATTTGGTTTCAAAATGATCGAACGTAGTAGAACCAAATGCTGTAACATCGGCGTGCTGTTCAGACTCGATGCAATCTCAAGGGGCCGCCTATCACATTCATCGCTAGCCGGGCAGCTGCAAAACTGAAATAGTCAAACATTTCCCACAGGGCTGACTTAAATCTGTACCTCTGTTCTTTTCTTGTCTGCCTCCACCCTTTCTCACTGAGCTGATTTTTTTTCTTTTTTTTCTTTTCACTGTCTACCTTTAACTCCCCTGTACTCATTTGAAGAGCAGGTGCTGCATGATCACCGTCGTAGCCTCACGGTGCCCAATGATTTATTTGCGCCCAAGTCTGTTTATTAGAGTGGAGTGAAGTTTGCCAGCAGAAGTGTTTAGTCGGTGATCCTGCTGTTGTTAACCCCCCTCCGATAAATTTGGATTCTTCTAGAACTCAAAATTCAATCCACTATTTACGCACTCACCTGGAGAGTGAAAACAAAAATGCTACGCAAAGTCCAGATTGATCCTGTTTACTGCCGTGAGCATGAAGCAATCAGCACCAACCCTACTAGTAAATAATAAGCGGCTTTTCTGCGTTGATTTTAGTGGGGGGGGGGGGGCTTTTGACTACTGCTTGCCAAATTAAGAGCATAAATCCCGCATCCGTGTGCCTCTCTCAAATGAAAACTGCATGTGACCTGCTGGAGCCCGTGCAAGCGTAACATTATTAGCTGAGGTCATTGTGTTGACCCAGCACCGGTAGAGCCGAAAGCACCGCAAGATTAACGTCAAAGACAATTACTGTACCTAATAATCCAGTACGGCCATAGTGCCGATGTGAAATAGCGAGTGGTTACAGTTTCTTTGAAAGATTATTTCCATACTACTACTCTGATCAATAGATGGAATGTATTTTGGGGGTTTATAGCTCAGTTGCCAAACTTAATATTGGAAGACTTTTTGTCCTCCAGACTTGAAAACACAAAAACTGTCAACTGGCGAAAGAAATGAAAATGATGCTTTTAAACAAGTCCAAACATTTCTCCCCCCCCCCCCCAAACAGAGCAAACTATTTATTTTAAGAAAAGGTTGTACGGATTTGAGTCTTGTTGTGTTAAGTATGTTCTTTAATTGGCTTTGGCTCGTTAGCCCCGTTGGTGGAATAAAACACTTAACAGCTGTAGGGGGAGGACACATGCACAAAACATATTGAGATTAAGTGATGTCATCCTTCTCATCTGTTTATTAATATCATTTGCTCCTCTTTGGCTCTTCTGAACCAGGCTGTAGAATTGTCAGCTTTGGCTGTGCATTTCCATAAATTGGGGTGCTCATTTCCAGCAAGTTCATCTTAGCTGTCGTCAAAACCAGGTTCAATGTGGAGCGGCCGACTAACCGTTGGAACACGTGCTCTCGCTTCTTCTTTTTTTCTTCTTTCACAACCCTATTTCTGTCTGTTATCTCAATCACGGATATCTGTGAAATGATTAATCGCTACATTTCGTGGGATTGACAGAGCGCTTTTACGTTCACTTCTGAAAGTCCCTGTGCTGGCACCAAAAGGTCATGAAGCCGCTAATATCGAGCCGCCCTGTTTATTTGTGTTCAGGGCTCCGGATTTTGCCAATGGCCAATAGGTTGAATCGAAAGAAAAAATTCAAATTTAACTTCACAAGCTTTATGGTGCTCATTAAGGAGAATGCGTGCATCAGAACCTTTGATTATCTCCATGTGGTTTATTAAGACTGCAAAGCCTATTAATTGCATGGGGCAGAACCCGCAAGCGTGCCCTCTGCGCCAGACTCAAGGAGGCAAAAAGGCAGCAATTATATCGAGAGTATATGTCAACAAAATAATAATTAATAACTCCAATGAAGTTGTGATGAAGTTAACTTTATTGTGTTCAGCTTCGCACATTCCGCTGCAGTGCATTACTTGATGGCCATGAGGTCCAGGGGTCGTCAGGTTTGTTTTTTTTTTAAACTGGTTCCTGTTTGTTTACCATTTTGCCATTAATTCCATGTAGCAACAAATACTCTGTCCTGTGGATGACTGAAAAAGGAATCGATAGAAGGCCTTGGTTTTGTTTGAATTCAGTCTTGATCCTTCCTTTTTTTACTTACTGCTCTTGCCTATTTGTAATGTTTTGAGTCCTCTAGATAAGAACTCGCAAATGTTTTAACAGAGCAGTAAAAGAGAGGCTTCACTGCCAAAATGTTTTGGAGTGTCGTTAAAAGTCCCAGTTGTCTTTGCAGCTTCTATTTCATCATTCTTTTCGAGTTAATTACAGGGCCCGCTGGAACGGAGTTTTGATTGCAGAGTAAAAGTGGTCGTGTGGCTCACGAGAAGTAAAGCAGAAGAACGGGGCTCTCTCTGTGCCCTTCCTTATGCTGAGTTCTGTTGCCGATCCTTCGGCTCAGAGACAAAGGGAGGGATGTGGATATTTCCTGTCTGCTCTTCCTGTGCCTCCATTGTTTTGCATTCAGAATGCTGCGCTGCACATTAAGGCTCATGATGTCACACTGTAATGATGCTCGGGCACACATTTGTTGGCTTCATTTGGATTTTATAACTCAGTTTGAAACAATTATGTTAGTAAAAGGGCAATTATGTAAATATAGTGGCTCACCCCCCCAAAAAACGTTTGGTTTTCTAAAACAGTGTTGTCATGTTTGATGCCTTTGAAAATTGTTTAGGAGGATAAAAACGCACAATTTAACGCATTCACAACAGACATCTTTGTATATATATATACCACCTTCACAAGAGCTGCAGCATTTAGAAACTGTTTTTGACCACTTGACACACACAAAAAAACAAAAAACATTCTTATACTGTTACTGCTCCTCCTCCTGTTTCTCATATCCAAAATGCCTCTTGTCTTTTTTTGGAGAGGTTTCTTGGCAGTCCGAGGGACGGACGAGAATCACTTCCATCGCCACTTATTCTGTTCAGTGTTTCAAAGTTACCGTCAGTTGTCAGACATTGAACAATCCTGAAGTGGCCTTCTGTGAGACTTGATCGAAACCCTTTTGAATATCTGGGGAAGGAGATGAAACATGATGAGTGGAAAAAGCTCCCTTCAAACCTGGGTCCAACTGGGCAGTTACCGCTCAAAGAGGAGACCATAATACCTGTTGAGAGGTGCACAAGTCTGACTGAAAATCACATCAATTGTTTGATTGCAGTAATTCCCCCAAAATAGTTTTGAACCAAAATGTTAAGTTTGGGTCACGTCCTGGTCTTTTTTTTTTTTGAGTTGTTTTTTTTTTTTTTTTGAAATAATAACTTCAAAAGCAATAACTGGCATGTTGCTAGTGTTGGGAGGAGTTGGGAGAAGCGGTGGATCCTTTCACAGTCCTGCGCGTGTTCATTTGAATTCGGGTTGAGTTAATGTGTGAAATCAGAGGCTGGAAATGGAGAAGTTGTTTCATGAAGATTTTAAGATTTAATAAAGTGTGCGTTTTAAAAAAACAACACCACAGCTCTCCTTTTTTCGGACCTGCAACAAAAACTTATTTAATAAAGCAGGGACACAGTTCACTGAACCAACAGCAAGTTATAACAGCAAGGAGCCATCTTGGGGTCGACATATTGCCGTAATGACCATACACAAGGCCCACCGGATTTTAAGGCGCGCTGTGAGCTTTTAAGAAAATGGAAGGCTTTTAAGTGCGCCTTTTAGTGCGGAAAATATGGTAACATTTGTTGCCAAATGTTACTTTCTAATTCATGCATCTCTTTGATTATAAAATACGGTGGAACTTCGATTTAATAGACCCAAAACCAACGGACTCTGGATTTACCAGACAGAACAAAATGTCGATGGCCGCCAAGTCGGCCACGGCAACAGTCCCAGAAAAGGCAACGGAAAGCGTGGACATTCGCTTGGCATTGCTGTATGCACGCAGCTCAAGAGGAGCGCATCCTGTCTGCCTTTTCCAGTCTATGGCTGCATGCTGGAGTGAATTCTCATTATGTAGTACTGCACGTCTCTCCAACATCTGTTGTTTTTGTCACGCCTTTCTCAATGGCATCCACTTGTAACGGAGGTGGAAAAAAAAAGCAAGCGCAGTTTCACTAAAGCTAACTATCCATCCATCCATTTTCCGAACCGCTTAATCCTCACTATGGTCGCGGGGGGAGCTGGAGCCTATCCCAGCCGTCTTCGGGCAGTAGGCGGGGGACACCCTGAACCGGTTGCCAGCCAATCGCAGGGCACACAGAGACGAACAACCATGCGCGCACACACACACACCTAGGGACAATTTAGCGTGTTCAATCAGCCTGCCATGCATGTTTTTGGAACGTGGGAGGAAACCGGAGCACCCGGAGAAAACCCACCCAAGCCCGGGGAGAACATGCAAACTCCACACAGGGAGGCCGGAGCTGGAATTGAACCCGGTACCTCTGCACTGTGAAGTCGACGTGCTAACCACTGGACTACCGGGCCGCCTAAAGCTAACTAGTGAAGCCATTATTTAGCTATGTGCATTATCAGCTTGACGACATGTTACGAACAGACATACTTTGACTATGGCGTGACCTCGCTTTGAACTGCCTTAGCAACGACACTACTTTTGACAACTTTGCAGATGAATACCAGGCAACGCTGTGCATGCATCCTCTTTACTGACTTGCGGTTTCACACCCAAGGTCTTATTTGAACCTGCTAGAGACGAAAGTGCTGCAACAGTTATGTTATTCGTAAATGAAAGTATTGGAACAGTTTTTGGAGAAACGAAAGTGCTGCAACAGTTATGTTATTCGTAAATGAAAGTATTGGAATAGTTTTTGGAGAAACGAAAGTGCTGCAACAGTCA
This sequence comes from Hippocampus kuda, assembly GCA_901007745.1. Lineage (NCBI taxonomy): Eukaryota > Metazoa > Chordata > Actinopteri > Syngnathiformes > Syngnathidae > Hippocampus > Hippocampus kuda. The sequence continues at coordinate 4,409 of CAAKHF010006727.1, read as the reverse complement.
TCGGGAAAACGAAAGTGAAGTATTGATTGAACGCTACGCCCCGTTTAGAGTATATAAGATTTGCCTTGAGATATTGCTTTTGCGCATTTGTGCTCTGATCACAACCATTTTTTGTATCACACTTAATGGGTTTCACAGTCTCAACAAATACAGGTATGTCTTTGTCTGTCTCCGTGCCTTCTCTTGTTCCGTTCAACTTGAGAGGCGTTTCTGACCGCCTCCGAAAAACGTAAATTAATGATTCCTTCAATGAAACTGCGAAAATTGAAAATAATGCATCAAAACAGAAACTCAAGCGAGGAAATCACAAAATAAATTATATATACTCCCTACAGAATTTATTTTGTGATTTCCTCGTTTGTGAATACCCAACAAAGGAATAAATAACAAACACTTATGAGACAGTCCAGTCTCCTACATTTTACTGATCGTTCTGTTGGCGTTTCCTTGAGTGTAGTTCCATCTAGTGGATGCATTGTAGATTGCGTCTTATAATGCGGTGCTTTTAATATATGAAAAACATTACAAAATAGGCCATTCATTGAAGGCGCGCCTCATAATCCAGTGTGCCTTTTAGTGTGGAAAATATGGTATTCATCATTGCCAAAAAAAAAACCCCAAAACAAAACAGTGTTGTGTATTCACGCAATTGGCAAAAACACTAGTGTAACAGTGTTTTAAATTAAGATAATAGTGATGAAGATTTGGATTAGGCAAAGTGTTTACACAACACTCGCCGAAATAATATAGAGATCACACTCCATACGTTTGCGTTCATATTTCAAAAATCTCAGGGCTTTGCTCTGTGATTTAATGTCATTGATGTGTGAGGTGGTCGCCTTCCTCACAGGTGCCCTATAATGTCGGCATATTTTCTAGTTTTTCATCTCGTAATGCGGTTGACAGACACGTTCGTTGTGCTTGCGAGAGGAACTGCGAGGAGGCGGTCAAGACACGAGTGATTTACGTGGCTCGTCACATCACAGCAAGACCAAATTAATCCACAAATTTTATAGCCCGAGTGAATGTGACGTCAAACCCGTGCAACTCCCTTGGGAACAAAAAAACTTTTTAAGAGACAATGCAAACAAACAACTGAGATCATGAATATTTATCAACACGGCCACATGAGCAGTTATAAGAGGGTCACGCACGCCCTTGGGAAACACATCATCACTTTTGTTGCACAATATGTCGCAATAAGCGTTGAGCGAGTGCGCATGCGTACTGAAAACAGGCTGCCGGTACCAGTCACCGGTGCCGCCTTCTGGCCATTCTGCTCAAAACAAGTAAATGGCATGAATGGCAGAATGAACGTTTTACAAAGTGGTAACATGTGAATAAGGTTTATATCAATGCTTTGGGTCTATTGTTAGTGTTTTGCTTCAAAATCTACTGTATATGTGAATTTCCACGTGGCTGACATAAAGTGTTCAAATGCTTAGTTTCCAGCTTTGCTGTGTCACACTTGACTAACATTTGAACCTGTATTATTTTGTGCAAAGATTTTCAACATACACTAAACAAGATATCTTTCTTTAAAATTATTTGACATCACTTTAGTAGAAATGATACATTGTATATTAAAATGTACTAGTGGCATCGGTCTGAGAAAAAGTGGGATCGATCATCTATTATTGTTGGTGTGTGTTTTGCTTTTTCTTTAGATTTTGGTGAAAAAGATTTAAACACCCGTATGACGCATGATGTCAACTGAGACCTCTTCTGCCCAAAGCACAAGCAGCCTCAACAAGAAGTGGTCAGGCAGGGAAGAACGTGGCAAACGGGGAATTGTGTTGCGTAAATTGTTGGATTCCGAAAGCAGTATGCGTGCAAGCACAACATCTTAGCTTGACAATGTCCTAAATCAAATGAGATTAAAATACGCTTAAAAGATGAGCTACTACTTTTGCTTGCACTGACCAAGCTTTACGGCATGCAGCACACCGGAGTTGCATCGCAAATCAGCCAAAAGGGCACTTTGCGAGAACGATGTATGATGTGGTCAACAGTCAAGATGCTACACGATCCCAATCTTCTGTTTGCTCTTCCATGTCAAGGTTGAAGTTGACGTTTGTTTCTGTCGCAGTTGGACAAGCGCAAAGTCCCTTTCGCAACGTCCTCCCTCCAACAGTAAAGCAAGGTCCAAAGATTTGTGGCAGCGGAACACAGGTGTTACATTTCCACACAAAATCATGTGTGACATCAGTGTGACGCTTGAGCCTCCACTTGTTACAAGCTCTGTCCATCCTTCGGAAACCTGTCGAGGCATCCCATTTTCTCGCAACCTGCTTTTTGCTTTCACTCTTGTTATGCGTTGCCACTTTTCCGGGTAAATTAGGTATAGCGAGAGATTAGTGATACTGTGTGACTCTTTGCACATTTTATCCTTTCATCAGCTCCCTGCCCCTGTAATAACAGGAAAACGGGCCTTGGAGCACTTCAAATCTATCTCCCTGTCTGATAGGCTGCATTTGCAATTCCATAGCTCCGCATCAAGCCGGGGGTGGAGTGACGGGTGGGGGTGGGGGGGTCTGCCTTTTGGGGAGCTGAGAGGTGATGGAGGAAGGATTTGTGTGCATTTCTCTGGGCAGAAAAAAAGACTGGGGAGTATGATGGCTTGTTCTCAGCTGCTTTATACCACTCGAGTGGAGGATTTTGGCTGTGTATGCCGGCGATGATCCACTTGCGTGTGCAGGAGAACCGTGCAAATCTGCAATGATTGTCAGATTATAGGACAACTGGGATTAGATGGAGATAATAGAATGGGACCTAATTTGGAAGATATAGGCGTGCATTTATTCCATCTTTTCCAATCAAATTACTCTCATTCAACTTTGACCTAAAATGTACTTAAGCTGTGTAGAGAAATTGAACTAGTTTGCAAATGTTGAAGGCTCTTCCCAGTATGATCAGCAAAAAGCACATAATTCAAGATAGTGGAAACATAAGTCATATATATATATATATATATATATATATATATATATATATATATATATATATATATATATATATATATATATATATATATATATATATGTATATAGTATAAATCATTGAGTTCCCTGAATTGACCCTTGTGGTACCCCACACGTGACATCTCCATGTGTGGATTTAAATACTGAATTTAATTGAATGAAATTTGGCCAAATTCCGTTCTGATTAACATATCGCAACGTTCCAAAAAAATAAATAATTCCAATGGTATTTAGTGGGTGCATAAGTCAGTTATGTTGAGTTGGAGTTTGTCCCGTAAGGATTCCCTGGAGGCACAAGTTTGCAAACCTCATGTCTTGAAGTAATGAAGACACTAATTGGCAGAGATGCTGAAGAAACGTAAAGAATTTGTTGCTGTTAAAATGCTTGCGTTTCTCAAGAAGAATCTGTAGGATGCACTTTTCTTGTGTTGTTTATTACATTTTGTGCATTTCAGTTGCGAAGGTGTTTAGCCCAAAGTTGATCTGCCTCTCTGTCTTCCATTGCCAGCTGCTGTTTCACTCGAATGCCCTAATTTCCCCCCTCCAAATGCCAGAGTGGCACTTAAGAGAAGAAAGTCAAATAGTGGAAATCCACGATAGATTATCCCCTAAGGACGCTGCTAACAAGAGGATGGCGATGGTGTGTCAGTGTCGGTGATCACTGTGGAAAGTTGCAACCAGTCGTGATGATGACAAATCACACAAACACACACGCTCACTTGTAAGACCTCTGAGCTGGTGTTGTCGAGGCTCACAGGTCAGACAGAGTTCCTTTAAACCCTGCATGGATGCCGTTTTCAAAAAGCTGCTGAAAATAGTGACTGACAGAACACACGTGTCTCTGCAACCTTGTCAGATTGTTTTTATATTCCGATCCCTGGGAGTTTGCAGTCATTTGAAAATTGAGACCAGGGGAAACATGAAAATAATCCTTGATTGGCTCTTACTTGATGGGGATGACAGTAACACAGGTGCATGCTGCGTGTGAGTGTGAGAATCGTGTGTGTGTGTGTTGGCTTCTCTTTATCGAAAAGTCTTATCTTTTGCAATCAAGTCTCAGCACAAGCCTGAGGGGGCCCAAGATATGGTTCTTTCTCTCCGAGACAGTTAGTAGCTATGAGACAGCTCTTTGTTTGGGCTCCTTTTGAATGTCTCGTCTGTCTTTTCTCGCATGTTCGACGGCTCGAGGCCAAATCGACCACAGCAGGTAACCTTCGCACTGTGCCCTCTATGCATCAAGGTTCAGAGTTTTGCATGACGTTTTTACAAAGAATATTACTGTACGAAGACAGCAAAACCTCTCGCATTTTATTTCAATTGAGGTTTCCTAGCTGGTGTGACTTGAACACACATCAACAATATATATATATATATATATATATATATATATATATTGTTGATGTGTGTTCAAGTCACACCAGCTAGGAA
>CAAKHF010006726.1:0-11343 GCA_901007745.1 Hippocampus kuda | reverse complement strand
TTTTTTTTTTTGGGGGGGGGGGGGTGCAGGGGCAGAAGAAGCACTGAAGCGAAAACTGCAGTCCTGTTTTATTTTACAGGGATCTCATTCATTGACAATCTGCATGAATTGAATACAGATTGACCATGAACAGCAGCAACATGCCAGTTGATGATAATATGCCAATCAATCACTTTGATCGATCGAGCAAACACTCCAGGGATGTTCTATGATAACATCATTCATAATCTAAGGTTTCTCAGCATATACAGTTGTATTTTTTTCTTTTTTTTTTCTGGGGTGTGGGGAGGTCATTGGGAGTTCCTCCACCTTCCGTGTGTATGGAATGTTTATCAGGGTCTTGGAGATTATTTCGGTGGTTTCATTGTTATTATTTTTTCCCCCAATGCATTTTAATGGGGGGTCAAATATAGGCAAATTCTGGCTTATTCAAGGGCCGGTCCGGTCCATTGATAGTGGGGGTCAACTGTACAGTTAAAAATAATTGTGTAAATAGATTGGATAGCTTGGTCTATCTTTGGCTTGGATAGGTTATATAGATTTTTATTTATTTTTTTACTTCATGAGCTTTGTTTTTTGAGTTACATTATTTCCTGGTTCTCGTTTTTGCCAGCGTTTTCTGTTTTCCGTTAGACGGTGTTTTTTCATTGGTAATAAATATTATTTTTAGACGAAGGCCCTGTCAGTGTCCGTACTTCGGGATCCACTTATTTTCATTCACTCAGTTGCGTACGAAGCAGTTCTCTTCTCCTGCCTCGTACGCGACATGACACCCAAATGCTGATCTTGTATGTGAACCAGAAAAAATATATATAATACACATTAAAAAGTATTATTAATTTCATCAATGGTGTTAAAAAAGATGCTGAGTGACCCATAACCAATCAGTGGTGCTGGAATAAAGGTTGAAGTGTGAGACCAGTCAATCACCTCACTCCACCTTTGCATTAGCTGGTTATTTATCCGAAACTAATGTTAAAAAAAGAATACAGACTGAATTTTGTTTTTTTATAAAGTTTTCCAGAAAAGAGAGCAGATAGTATCTTACATACTTTCGCTCGTGTAGTCTCCTTTGCAAGTGTAAGTGAACTGACTTTTTCTGCTTTGTTTGGAGTTCTCTTTCTTGCTTGAATAATTCATTTTAGCACAGACCTGACATATTGTTAGTTTCTATATTTTATGAGCTCATTTCTCATATTCCTCCTCTAGGTCCCCAGCACGACACCCACTTTAACTGGAGCACTATACAAATTGGGGAGGATCTTGTATACTGTACACTGATGATTTCCAAGGGGTATGTATGCCTGCGTCTAGAAATATTTTAATAAATTCACCCCCTGTAGGCTTAAAGTGATTAAGCCCATCCCTGCAATAGAAATAATTGTTCCTGGTACTATCTGATAGCGAGGTACCCTCTTGTGCTTCCATGAAAGGCCGTTAGTGGTTGAAATACACCGGCACCCCATCCTAAGTGTAATTCATTAAACCTTATGAGTGGTGAAATTAGAAGAGTCTTAATAATAACAACCATTAGAAAGCAACATTCAACTGATAACAGAATATCCACCTGTTATTCAATGAGCCTGAATTCAAACTTTTTTTGTTGTTTTTTTTTTGACACCAACAAATGAGAGGCACCCGCTTGACAATATTAACAAAAGAAGTTCTCCTTGTCATTCCTGCCAGGTGTTGGCATAATTGCATTCTTTCTACAGATAAGAATTTGACATCCCATTTTTCTACAATGACGCTGTAATAATTGCACTGACTGAGCTTTTAAATGATATCAAAATACACACCCATCCCCTGCTCCCCCGTGCACTCCATGCAGTCGAGCATCCTGTCTGTTTACAATGAAGTGCTATTAATACAATGCCACTCGTTCAGTCAAGCATGAGGTCGATTTGGAATTGCCCCGACGTAGTTAGATGCGCGTAACGCCGTCAGCCTGAGTCTTCTGCCTTAATTGTGCAATCAAAAGAGGCACGTATTGAGAGTGCTTAGATGCGCATCAATTTCATAAATATTATTTCATGTTTGATTTGGCTCATATGAATACCATGCTGTATCTGTACAAGCTAGGATGATTTCAGCTTGATGGCAAATTGATAGCTGGAAAATATTCTGTGAAAATTTGAAAAAAAATGGCATTTCTCGATCACTCTGCATAATATTTTTAATGAGCCTATTGAATGCAGTCGGTATCCTGTATGCAATGGAAAAGTTTAGTGTCGCGGCCTTTTGTGACTAAAAACGTTTGGATTAAGAAATGGTGCTGCTTGATACTTGCGCGTTCAATATTTATCATCATGACAAATTTTTGCCATTCATTCTTTGTGTATTTTGTCACGTGACGGTTGAACTGGTTCGAAGAAAGCAAAACATAAAAAATAGCCGCAGAAATACTGTATGTCAGAGTATGGTGTATGAGTGATTCACACCTCTGCCTCACAGTTGTGAGGTTCAGGGTTCTTGAGTGTTTGTTTGTTTGTTTTTTTTTTGGTTTTTTTTTTTGGGGGGGGGTTCTGTGCTCTGGCTTCCACCCAAATTCCAAAGATATGCATGTTACTGTTGGTTCATTGAAGTCTCAACTCAACTCAACTGTACGTGCCCTTTGATTGGCTGTACGTGCCCTTGATTGATTACCCCACATCTTATCCTAATGGGGTACGAAGCATATACAGTAATTGTGACTGGCTGGATTTACTTATTTGTTTGATATTTTTCTGGCAATTCATTTACTTTTTTTTATACAGATGACCATATTTCGTTACTTTCACTATATAAGCATTTCCCTATCATGCATATTGATGCTGAATTAAAATAATGTATTTTAACTGTAACATGCAATACACATAAATTCAAAAATATAGATTGTGTATTCTATATTTCTACCATACATGTATTTGTTTGTCAATATTTTAGTTGACAGACACTACTCAGTATTTGTCCCCTATAACAGTGTTTTTAGATCTTTTTCGAGCCAAGGCACATTTCTTTCATTGAATAAATCCCACTCCCTGAAACTGTGAAAAAAGCTTATTTTAACAATTTTAAGTGTTATATTGTTCCTATAAGTGTTTTTTATTTTTATTTTAAACACACTGGTGTGCCGCGGCACAGGGTTTAAAAACCACTGCCCAATAAGATTCAGCTTTACAGATACCAGCTCTGGTGCATACCACATTTGTTGCCGCAACAGAGAATACTGAAACACATTGCGACGTGAGATGACAAAGTCAATTACACCTGCTGAGTTGCACCAAGCGGTTAATGAGGAAATATGAAATAATCTACACATGAATTAGCACAGATAATTTGACATTTTTTATTTGTAGTCACTTATTTTGTTTTAAGTTTTGTTTTTAAAATTCATATACTTACTCATTTTAGAACCAGTCTGTTTGTGTTAATTTTATCAAAAATGCTTCATTTTAGTTTCGGTTTTAAAAGTTTTAGTGTTACGTTTAGATTTTTAAAATACGCAGTATTTGTCGAGTGCAAGAAAAAAAAAGGGTCAGTCACTAAGTATTGTGTAACAAAGTAACTGCTGTTTGAACCATTTCTTCTGTTGAGGCAAACAGAAATACTGAAGTAAATACATTCAAAATTAATCCCGAAACCTCACATATGGTAACAACATTGATGAAAACAAAGAACATTTTCTCTATATTTATAGTAAGTTAGTCTGATAAACGTGAGATGTAATTTCTGTTAGTTTTCATTTTTAAAGCATTTTTTATGTCATTAACAAAAATGTGTGTTCAATTTTAGTTTGACTGATATAGTTAAATAGTTCATATTATTTTTGTTCATTGTAATGACCTTGCCACATGGCATATGTGTCGGTTTAATTACATCTCTCTATTTGTCATCACCCACAATGTACGTACAGTAACATGATTTTGTACAAGTATGGTCTTTCAAAACATGAAGACTGAATCAGTTGATAAATTACCCCCAAAAAGTGTACCAGCCACTATTTATCACAGAATAATTAACATTAAACTCAACTTGACACCATTCACCTTTTGAATATCTCTACGGGGAGCCGTCTGCTTTCACTGAAGGGCTGGCAGCAGCAAATGTAATTAGATAGGGAGAATTCCTCCAGGTGGTTAATGGCTGCTCACAAGGTCAGCGCAGCCATGTTTAGGGTGCCGTTCATGCGTGAAGATGAGGAGCCGGGCCTGGTTGACTGGTGGCGTGAGGAGCAGCGCCATCCTCTCAGGTGACTGCCATCCGCCCACACATGCCTCTCCACTGCTGTAAAGTTTGGCAGCAAATCACTGGAGAGCTCCCACTGTCCAAGAGCGTTACAAAACCACAAATCCTGGGAGAGACTGAACATTTCTGTTGTGATACGCAGTACTTTTTCATGAAATTAAAAATGCATCGCAGGCTACACAAACGACCAGATTCTGCCTTGAAGACTAGCTCAAAGCGGAAAGGGCATGTAAAGAGCACTGTTGTCTGGACAAATGTTAACATTTGTTGGAGGAGCTGAAATATCAGTGAAGGAATTAAATAAATAGCTGCTTAAGTAAAGGGGCAACCGGAATTTTAGATATGGTTGGAAAACAGCATAATGGCTCGGCTGACTTCATTGAATGGAATCTTGACATTTCCGCAATGCAATTGTCACCGACATTTCTGTATATGCTTGAAATGTGAGAGCATCCATCCATCCATCCATCCATTTTCTATTGTCCTTATCCTCATTAGGGTCGCGGGCGTGCTGGAGCCTATTTCAGCTGTCTTCGGGCAGTAAGATGGGTACGCCATGACCTGCTTGCCAGCCAATCGCAGGGCACAGAGACACACAACAACCATTCGCGCTTACAATCACACCTACGGCCAATTTAGAGTGTCCAACCTACCATGCATGTTGTTGGAACGTTGGAGGAAACTGCAGTGCCTGGAGAAATCCCACACAAGCAGGGGGAGAACACGTAAACTCCACATAGGAAGGCTGGAGCCGGAATCGAACCCTGCACCCTCTGCACTGTGAAGTGGACGCGCTAACCAATCGCCTATTGTGCCGCCCATCTGATAGCAATCAGACAAAATTGATGAAGAATGATGTTTTCTTTTCATACACCCTTAGAAGTGATGAAATTGACTAAAATGACTACTTTGAACCAAAATGTCATATTTCCTGTGCATCCTCAGGCATAAGTGCTTGAAACCTTTGTGTCGCTTTATGATAGACGTTCCAAATTTCATGTTGCTATGTGAAACAGGCTATCGGGCTGCATTTTCAATAGTTCCGAGTGTGCTACCAAACTCATTTTTACAGGTCATTCCTTTGAACCCGACAGGTGATAGACTCTCACTATGAACACGCTGGCAAAGATTGCTAAATTTGTAGTGCCAACAAAATCCTCCGAATGCTAATGTATTTGGCCGAACTATTATAATGTGATGTCAGTTTCCTCCATCTACTCTATGTCAAGTCCAGATAGAGCGACACAAATTTTACACAAGCCTGCAAATTTGTAACATTCCATTGAATTCTTTTTATTTTTATTTTTGGAGTCTAAAGCCTGAATTTTCAGACTTCCTTGCTCTCCAGGCTGCGTGATGACTAATGCAGCATTTCTTCTGTGACAACAATTAGGCTGGCCTTCTGACACCCTACGATGTCAGTCCATGGTGCTGTCATGGACTGGCATCGAATTATTTCTGAATAAAACTATAATGGACCTTTGGATGATTTGACCCACAGTCAAAGGTCAGGTTTTATTCAGAGGTTAGGCTCAAAGCCCTCAATGCCTAAATTTTCCACAATTCTCTTCTTCTAACAGTATGTGATCAGTTTAGGGAAGGCCCTTTTACGTTCCAGCATGCACAAATGAAGGGTCCTTGGAGCGGAAGCTACTGGGCTGTGTCTGCAAAGGGCAGACTAGCTCTATATTTTAATCCACTCTCACTTTCTGTATTTGTAAACAGCAAGAATGTTATGGCTATAGAGTATTTCAACGTGGTAGGAGAAAACATACAACTATACAAATCCAGACTTACCGGTAGGCTATCAAAAGAAAGGATTTTCTACATTGTCTCGGTGTTGGAAAGAGTTTTACCAAAAATCAATCACGTCTTTAACTCCTCCACTATATGGAATAGAATCATTTTTCATTGCTAAATATACATAAGCTATTGGAAATGTCCTCTAGAGCTGATGACCCCCTGATGGAAAACGAATCCAACGTGAATTCAAAAGCGATTGATGTGGTTCTGCTTTGTGAAAGGACACATGGGAGAAGTGTTGCATCTGCTTTCACCTTGGCCGGGGTCGGCCAGCTTGGACTACTTGTCACATTTGAGTAGTTGCTTTGGGACTAGTCCACCAAGGGCTTGTCATACCACCAAGGGCCTGTCATAGACCACAGGGAGCAAGACCTGATCCTCAATCACACACGAAGAGCAACATGCATTACAGCAGCCTCATCCTGATGATGGCCACAGATCAAAATTCCATCAACCATACATCACCGTTATCGCACCGACTATTTATTTAGGATTTTACATCAGAATACCATCTGGAGCGTGTTCTGAGGGGAAACGAATATGATGCCAATCAAAATGTTCTAAGAAAAATTTAGCTAAATGGTAGATAAAATCAGAGCATCATCATCACCATCATATTGAAATGCTCTATTTGCAGCCCAATAACAAATGCAACTAACTTTTTCTAATGGCCCAGTAGTATTAACATTAAGAGTCCACAGAAACGGCATACGGTTTGGAGGTATATTCAACATCTTTGAGAATTAGACTTTTATTGCTTTTAATACTGGCCATTGTTGCCTTCAGAAGTCTCATTCATTTGCAAACCACCACTCCGTCATTTCTGCCTTGACAATTATACCTCTACGAGCAAGGCCTAGACCCATCCATAACAACTCACGAAGGTTGGTTGTCACTGAGCGTCACAATCTTGTCCCTCGTTGTCAGAAAATCAAATCAGCTAAGATGCAAAATGGAATCAACGAAGAAAGGGTCATGGGCATTTGACTGACGGGCATCTTACACCAGATGCATCAGTTTTTGTGAGTGAAATGCAGAACCGTGGCTAGCATGCAAGAATTCCCTCACAATTGCACTAATCAATATTGGACTACATCCTGCCTTATTGCAATTCATTTGCTTCTCAATTTTGCTGCTGTTATTTAGACAGCAGAGGCTTGTACTGACCATGCCATACTATCTCCATGCAATCATCATTAGTCTTGCCTGGGAACTAACAAGAGACCAGAGGGCATGAAGTAATGTTGCACTTTCTACGAAGAGACAAATGAAACACATCAGGAATTACGCATGACCAGAGTGAGATAAGCGCTGTTAGAGAGACCAAAGAAATTGTGATAATTGAGTCAAAAGGTGCAGGAGGTCAGCCTCTTTCCATTAATTGAGGACTGCTTTGCATGCATGCAGTATAGACCCAAAAGTCTTCACATGCACCACAATGAAAAGTGTGAACAAGTCCATTATAAAAGAGTCATGCTTAGGTTGTCCTCACAGAGTGCGTAATCACGAACTACTGCTGGGCTCCATCCATAGTGGTGCAATTAAGCACACCGGATTCGTTGCCTATGGAATTTGTCTCGGTCAACATGGCCCAATGAATCCGCGGGTGAGTTTAATCGCGCGGTTCTGCATACCCCAGCAGGTTGCTCATAAACTGCGTTTAGCCTCCAACAGGTGATTGTCTTTAAAGCCCCCTTTAATCAAGCAGGGCCAGCCTCTTGCAGATAAGTCGGCTTTAATGCACCGCTTACTACACTCAGCACATCACAAACAAGTCAAGCCTCGTACACGAGGATGGGGGGGGCGACTTTAATCAAAGGCAAACCGATACCTTTCATGAAACGGCATTACACTCTACTTTGAAAGAGAGCATGTCTGGAGAGCATGTGGTTCTTTGCGGGACTGGCTTTTGATAATATAAATAATATATCAGTAAAACTTGATATTGGTCATAGGTATGAAGGTTGCCTACGTGTGCCCTGCCAATGACTGGAGACCAATCCTCCTTGTGCCTGCCCTCTTCCCAAAATCTGTTGGGATCGACTTCAGTTCAGGCAGAACCCCTGACGAGGACAGGTGAACAAAAATGGAAAGATGGCATTTGAACATGCTATTCCAAGAGAATGACTTTGACTTCGACCTAGCTGCACAAGATAACTGTTTCAAGCCAGTGTCTTGAGAGACTTAACCAGTCACTGTGGATATTCTTCACTTGACTTACAAAATTTCTCACAATGGTGATTTAATTAAGTTTGAAATCTAGACCTACAAGCTTACTCCTAATGGAAAATCTCATAAAATAGCTTTTTTTTTTCCCTAATTAACCACAAGATCATTATTGAGACGATACTTTAGATAAGGGGTCACCAACCTTTTCGGAGGTGAAAGCTCCTTCTTGGGTACTGATTAATGCGAAGGGCTACCACTTTGATACTCACGTCTCAAAGAACACATTTTCTCAAATTACCTCTACTTACTGTATGTTATTAGAAATTAATGATATTCATCGATGCGAAAACTCTAATCAAAATAGAAAAAAAACCCCAACCAATATTCAACACTTTATTTCTATAAATTCCTACAGGTATTTAAAAATGACCACTGACAACATTCCCCTCAGAAATCACATTGTCACATAATGTCAAGAGCCCCGCTGTCGGCTCATGTGGTACTTGGAGGCAGCTAAGTGACTGCACCACAGTGGAGATCCCTGCTCCAAATAAAAAAATTGCATAGTCGTCTGGCAAAGGCAGGGCAGAGAGTAATTGCACTCAATTAGTTATAGAAGTGAACATTGCCACGGGCCAAGCTTACATTAAATCCAGTCAAACGCATTTACAGTACCTGTACACAAAATAATATGCAAGATGATTAATTATAAAAAGGTTTGTTGAATAACGGTTCTTCAAATAATGCTCTGTAACGTAATGCGGGAACAGAAGTGGATCCCACAAATGAAGCCCGAGACAGAAATAATCTTTCAGAAAAAAAAAGTATATTACAGAAAAAAAAAAAAAAAAAAAACTATGCAAAACTGACAAAGTAATGGAGGAACAAAGCCAGGAGAAAACGCAACATACAAAAAGCACTTGCAGAAGGCATGGAAATCAATCATGAAAATAGCTTGTGACCAAAGGACAAGAAAAATCCAATTGCAAGAAAGAATAAGCAACACAAAATTCACAAGAACACTACTTACAACAGAAGACAAACCACGGTGTGAGCAAGAATCGAACGTCTAGGCTCTAGACAATAAGCATTTGATACATGGGCTGCAAGCAAGGCGAAAAACCCAACGGTAAATTGTGGGTGTAGCAGTCCTTAAGTAGTCCACTGATGGTCATATGTGACAAGTGCGGAGTCGGAGGAAAACACCCACAACTCCCTCCGGAAACTGAAACCAAAAGCAAACAAGAACATGACATGCTCCTGCATATGATGGCCAACCGGTTTTAATGCTGTCCAGTGTTTACACAAAGCATCATGGCGGAACAACAGCAATGAGTCCTCCCATTTCATTTGCGCAAAAGGCCCATTTCATTTGAGCAATATAAAAATTCAAATCACACTGCCAAATGTGCCCCGTGTGTTTTCCAAGCATTACGAGCTTTCCAAAACATAACATGATGCATGCCTTTGTTTAATTTTTGGGAAGGAAAAAAAACCCAAACATTTTTGTACCGTAGATGGTGATTATTATTGAATTGAATGAGGGTTCAATTCCTTTAAAACAATTCTTTTCAACGGCAAATAAAAAAATATGAGCACATCCATCCAAAACCACTATTTGCTGAAATGGATTTGATTTGTCTTTTGTCATGCTCAGATTTCACATTTCTCCAAGGGTAGCGCCATGATCTCCACCGAGTAGGTTTTGCATATCCACCGTTGCATTACCTCGGTGAGTACCACTATGAGTGAATCAGAACAACACATCTGCCCACGCTGGTGCATTTGTGAGCCCTTCTCCCCAGTCACTTCCAGCTGCGATACACAACTTTCAGCTTTTTCCGCCTGGGACAGTATCTTAAATCAACTCCATGTGAAAACCTAGATGTGCTTCTATTTTGGGAGAGTTTTGGCCTGTCAGCCTGTGCTCAACGGCCCACCGATGTGTATCACGCCTCGCCTCAAATTCCTCTAAATGGGTCAGAACCCTGCTGGAGATGAGCCCGGAAGGCTTGAAACGAGAGGAGAGAGGGAAAACCTGATCGTCCCAGGGACTGTAATTACAAATGAAGATATAAAGCTAGAACTTTAGAGACGGGCTTTCTGTGTGTCCAAAAGCAAATGGAATCAACTAACTTTTTTGTGTTTGAATGCAGAACAGCTGTAAGCCATAACTTCATCTGGACCTTCCAAAAAGACTTTCCCACCAGCGCCCGTGTTCTGTGTTTGTACATCGCATGTGCTGAGCTGCAGATGTTGCAATGTTTGTGTGTATTAAATTGACCGTGAAAAAAGAAGAACCGATAACCAGAGACAGAACATCACTCACTATCTGTAGTCAGGCACAATGTGTTGTTAGGAATGTGCAATACAGGCCTCTGCTTCAATTTATTGGAACAAACTTCTCGGTCCATTTTCATGCAAGACGTTGCAGATTTGGCACTTCTGCCTCACAGTTGAGAGGTTCTGGGTTTGCATCTCGGGTCATGTCTTTCCTAGGTGGGGTTTGCATGCTTACCCCTGGGCTTGCTCAGGTTTTCTCCGGGTACTCCATATAGGTTAGCTAAACTCTAAATTATACAAAAGTGTGATTGTGAGTGTAAATGATTGCTTGCTGACTAGTCCAGGATGTCCCAAAATATAATATATTATGAATACTGTACTAGACATTTAAAATTTCCATATTATTTAGAAAAAATCCCTGGCAGACACTTTTATCAGGTTCCAAAAAGCTCAGAGTAAAAGAAAATGTAAAAAAAATTAAAGAAAAGGTCACTGCAAGGTTAAAACATTAATTCACAATGCTAAGATTTTCATGACATAAAATTACCTGAATAACTGCACTTGCTTTTTAATAATAATAATAATAATAACAATAATATTGCATCTGTTTTATATAGCGCTTTTCTGAACTGTCAAAGACGTTTCACAGTGGATACATTATTCATGCACTCACACATTGATGCGCTGGTGTTGGTAAACTACGTTCTGTAACCACAGTTGCCCAGGGGCAGAATGACGGAAGCGTGGATGCCAGCATGCGCCGACAAACCGTCCTACCACCACCAAACACTCACAAACAGCCATACACCAGCGTGAGTGACATTGGAGGCGAGGCGGGTGAAGTGTCTTGCCCGAGGACAC